>CAOGCB010064617.1:0-13884 GCA_948266635.1 Cnidoscolus chayamansa
ATAACGGCCGTTACACCTGCAAAATTTAGGAGGCCTTTAAATAACGGGGTAACAACAGGCCCCCCAAATCCAGTTACATAACTGCCGTTACATTACGTAACGGCCGTTATTTAATTCCATGGTTCTAAGGCTTCCCACTTCTTGCGGTCAGAAGGGGTCATAAGCTTTTTAGCCATGTAACCATCTCTGGGTTCTTAAGGGAGCCCCGTTCTGGTTGGCACGCTGGACGAGATGGGGAGGGATTTGTTTCCCTCGGAGCCTGATGTTTTGGATGGGGAGAAGTGGAGACAACTATCTCGGTTCTCGCCCCCACGGGGGAAGGAGGATTCGGTTCATTGCCAACAACGTGCCGCTTTTTCTGCAAAACCATCGGCCCTTCAAAAGACTCGCCAGCAGCTTCACGGTGTCACTTCTTCTGAAGTCTCGCCGCCATGCACTTGTGTACGTGAGTTCTCGCCATGCCTATTAAAGGAAGGGAAGACATGTCAAATTAGTCAAAGATGAAAGAAAGCGAGAAAAGCGGAAAGATAAATTACCAGACTCTCGGCCCAAATACGAGTTGATAATCTCTATCACATCCAGTTTATGATCAGAGACAAGGGATTTCAAGAAGGCCACAGCTGCCTCCTCCTTGGGTGACAAATCCACCCCTCCTGTGATTCGGTCCGCCCATTGGTTCCAACTCAATGGGAAATGCCCAAAAGTCCCAGATGATTTAAGAGAGGACGAAAAATTATATCTTTCTAGTTCTTGAGAGAAGAAGGAAGGTGAGTGAATAAATGCAGCCTCGCTTGGCGTTGATGAACTAGAAGTCCTCAGAGGCTCGCGTTATCAGATTGTAGAAGGACCAGAACACTGAGACGGACAATTGCACATTATGCATGGCACATAAGGCCTGAAAGTCCACCAAGATTCTCCAAGAAGTAGGATGCAGTTGGGCCACCAAAATGTTGAAGTGGGCTAGGATCACGACGAAGAACGGGTCCATAGGAAATCTCCACCCGACCCGCAGTTTCTCTTCGTATATAATGCCTAACAGGTATCGCAGCTAGCATAGCAGTTTAACCACGGTGCGGTCAAGGCGAAGGTGTCCACAGGAATATTGTAATCAGTGGCAATACAGCGAAGGTCTCGGATCGCAGAGGAAGGGATGTCTGAAACCGAATGGGAACTCATCAGAGTCCTCATCATCGGGGATAGGAACAGGAGCTTCTAGAGGGGAGGCGGTTGCAATAGGCAGTGAACTAACCTCCGTCATCTCCCTATTTTCGAGGGACTCAGAGGGAATCCTCACCCGTTCAGGGCTAGCTACAGAGGAGGAAGAAGAAGAAGAAGAAGAATAAGACATATCGGAGAAAAGAAGGGATCGGCGGTGAGTACCTTAAATCGGAGAGGAAGAGAAAGCTCTGAAGTTTCGTGGAAGAAATGCACTGTGAAAGAAAGGGAGGGGAGAGGCCTTTAAAAAGGTGCCAGAAGCCCTAATGGGCGTGACCTTTCCCCTACCGGACCCTAGAACGGTGTCATTTCGACAAATAGCATTAATGTTGAAACGACCGAAGCGACATCACGACAGTCTTCGTGCCAGGCGCACGTCTCAGTCCCAAGAAATGCCATCATTACCCTAGAAATGCACGACAAGTTAGGCCATCATTACCATAGACATGCACGACAAGTCAGGCGGCTCTATAAATGAACCGCCAAAATTCAAATTCTGACACTCTAAACATCATAAGGGTTTTCCCTCCTCCCAGGATTTTAAGACAAGCTAATCTCTGCAGTCGATATAAACAAGAAAAGGACAAGAGAAAGGAAATGCCTCATCGGATTTTCATAAGTCTTTGCTATAAATAGAACTACCAATTTATATATTCATTTCATCACTCGCCTTTATTAATCCAAGAGAAATAACCTGGAACCTTTTTCCTTTTTTTTCATTTCCTTGCATTTTTCTGGACCCCGAGCCTTTTTGCACTTTACTTTTAGGCTCCAAGCCTTTCGTAATTTACTTTCATGCTTTTACTTGTAGACCCTCGAGCCTTTTGCGCTTTATCTCAGGCCTCGAGCCTTTGCCTTTTTCATTTTCTTGCACTTTCCCGGGCTCCGAGCCTTTTGCACTTTACTTTCAGACTTTTACTTTTAGACTCCTAAATTTTTTGCAATTTACTTTCATGATTTGACTTTCATGCCCTAAGCCTTTCCCTTTTTCATCTCCTTACACTTTCTTAGGCCCTGATACTTTAGCACCTCGTGGTTCTGAAAGTTAGTCATTTTTGTTGCACCATCCAAAAGTTATGTCCATATTTTTACATGTTTCCTCTTTAGAGGTGGGCGCGAAAGGGTCATTTCCTCGTTTCCTCCCCAAAGAAACACGTAAAGAGGGGCATGTAACATGGTTATATTCATCTGAAATGGTATGCAACCACTGAATTGCTATAATTTGCATGAACACTCCAAAATCCATTCATATTGTAAATTGGCAAAAAAAAAAAAAAAAGGAAATCATATGGTAAGAGTAATATACGACTAGAATATACCAGTTGACAATCTCCCAAGATGCCTTGTCAAGCTCCCAAAACCACCAAATGATACAGGCGACTGTATGCCACTAGCATCACCAAACTGTAGTGTATCAAACTGTAAATTTACTTGTTATCTACACATAATCTATTTAGAGCTTTACAAATTTGTAAACTATAAACCTGTAAGACACGATCAAATGCTGCTGGCAATGGACTGAAAAGTTGATCCTCCACCATTAAAAATTTAGCATGTTAGATTTTAAGACCAACTCATGAAAAGTATACAAGTATTTTTCCATGTACTGGAACTGGAAGGTGATACTGAATTAATCTTAACAGAGCATAAATTTGCTGTTTATGAGTTACGTGCATCATTACCTGTCACGATATGTAGGGAAAATACCATATACAACTCTCAGAATCTCCAGATTTTCAAGGGAGACTCCCTACAATTTGGATAACCATTAACTGCTAATCAGCTTTGAATAAGGACCTCAGCAAAAGGGAAAAGTGGGGATACAGCATCACATTCCTTTTAAGAATATTATGACAGGACTTAATGACGTATATAAGAAAACTTTGAGACGTGGGAAAAAGAAAGGACAATAGAACTTCATATATTCAAGAGATACATCATTATAAATATCATCCTTAAGCACAACATCCACAAGGGAAATTTAATAAGAGAAAATATGAACTAGCTTTGATTCCTCAAATAGTGATTATGGAGTTGCTTCAGTAATCAAACACCTGTGCCCACTAAAAACTCGAAACAATCTGTATCACATGTGTATCCAACTGCTGACTATGAAAATGTATGTACAAATTCCACTAATAGGAAACTTTTTAAATACAAGTTGTTTTCTGCCGTGATTTCATACTGACACCACTTGAATTGCTGTGTGTGAACTGAACGGTGATACTGGGCTAATACTACTTTTTTCTTTTGAGGGTTAAATTTGGGTGTGAGTCAGCTGGGTGACGGTTGTAGAAATATATAAGAGCCCACGCAGCAAAAGTGCAAGCAACTATTGCCAACTAGCAGATATACATAAGATTTTCCGCTCAGGATGTTATCACCATGTCATTAAATTCCAGAATGTAATATGAATATTTAAAGTTGCACACTCACAAGAGAAACCTATTATCAGCGTTTAACAACATTTTTTAAAAGGGACACATACATCAATAAGAGTAAGGAAGGCACTAAAAATAGTTCTTCCTCTTCATGTTGTAATTTACATACTTCCATGTTATCATAAGCATCTAAAGTGAGAAATACATCTCCTTGCAAGAGAAACCTATTATCAGCTTTTAACAACATTTTTGAAAAGGAACGCATACATCAATAAGTGTAAGAAAGGCACTAAAAATAGGTCTTCCTCTTCATCTTGTAATTTACATACTTCCATGTTATCATAAGCATCTAAAGTGAGAAATACAGCTCCTTGTGAGCTTAATACCAGCCCCTTCATGAACTTAAAATGTTTATTCAGAACCAAAAAAACTACTAAGAACCATAAAACAATTTTCACAATTTAATGACCGTAACAGAAGAAGATTTTTTACACATGAATCCAGAAGATAAAAGATGACTTTCAATCATCAAGATGTACAAGTAAGCAAGTTGAAGAGTGGGTTACACGACTTTGCAGACAGCAGATCTAAAAGTTTACCTGATATTTAGGCATCAAATCCCAATAGTCTTCTAATAATTCTTCCAATTTGGGGGATCCAGGTTGAGGATTAACATAGGTGAACATATAAGTAGTACGATCTATAGGACCAGAGCCAGCTGGAAATGCCTGTATAATTTTCACAAAAGAGCTACTTTCTCAAAAGAAAATGAACCATGGATCAATTTAGTAATGTAATAGAAATTCAATTTACCTCCCAAAAATATTGTAGATCTGCGTCTCCCATTTTCTTAACAGATGAACTACTATATATGACATCACTTGTAGAATTTTCTTTAAAACCACGAGCACAAGACCCAACAACAAGGCAAACACCGTCAGGCTTTCTTCCTCTTCTTATCTGTAAACATATGGTTAAGAGTATTTTGGTCATAATTACAAAAACTACAGATATAAAGTTGTTATGTACTTCATGCATGCCTGCTTGTGAGACATCTAATACTTATATTCTAATATCTAAGAAAAAGTGAAGACCTTGTACTTGAAAGGCCGCAGTTCTCATGCCATATATCACTAATTCAATCATGCCAAATATCACTTGGGTAAAACGAAAATCAGTAGTAAAAAATACTCTCCAAATTCATATGGGCCTGTAGATTTACTGAGAAATCATCAAAATTCACATTTATATGTAAAACCAATAGTCAACCTTGCATCCTAGAATTACCGATAGACCACTGTGCACTTGATTGCAAAATGCAAATTCTAACAAAAGGGTCCTTACCTGCTTCACAACAGGTGAAAAGTTCCCCATTGCATCAATGACAAGACGGGATGACAGGGTTTTCCCCTCCACAAGTTGCAAGACCTAAGGAAAAAAGCCATAAGAACAAAAGATGCGTACTGACAAGGAAGCCAATACAATTAAAGTTCACTTTTGTTATATTTTTGTTGGTATACTACCATCCATAATTCCATTCATAATTCAACCCTACGAGACATCAGTTGCCTAAATGTCGCAAGTTATATGTCCATTGCAATCATGAGGCATAGTTGCATCCAAACTTTCATCAGATCATTATTAATATATGGCCTTAACTAATTCAAATCTTATCTTTTCACTGCACTGATTAACCAAGTTTGACTTTTATCATCTAAAATTTGCCCTTAAATCTCTTATGATTTCTGTTGATCTTACTCTAGCATCTTGGTTCCCCCATCCCATCTAACTCGCCTTGGATTGATTCCATATTTTCAAGTGAAGCCATCTAAACATCTTTCTTGGCTCATGTGGCTATTAACTCGACCTCGGTGGTGGAAGAAAACATCAGCCAAGTAGTAACTTAATGAAATTCACTATCTTACCCCCAAAAAATTCAGGGTTGGCTACTAGCATTTTTCCTCTATTCTGACATATTAAGTTATATGTCATCATCCATGTGATAATGTTGCAAGTGTTGGTATACTCACTGCTGCATCTTCGTATACACCTATGCTGGAGACACTGTAGCCTTCCAAGATGACTCCCCCAAGAGAAGTAAAGCGTTTCTTCATAATCTCTATGAGCTTTACAGGCCTGCAATGATATAGAGATGCAACTCAAAATGTCTATCTATTGCAGAAGCAAGATCAATTTCTCCTGAAGTATAGCAAATCACAATTTTGCAGGATATTTTTCTTTCGTAACAGTTCTATCAATCTCCATGTTGATGAGATTATTTTTGGTTCATCAACATGCCGCCAAAATTTATAAAGGATTGATATAACTTTTAGAAAAAAAAATGGCAATTCAAGCTTTTCAAATTTCAGGAAGTAACCTTCACCACAAAATGCACTGCAGGGAAATAAGATAAATACAGTCAACAAAGTTCATATAACACAAACATCTGTTTTACCCAAACCTTAATTTGAAGTACCTAGGTGATACAATGATTTTTATGGTCATGGAAAAGAGCCTTCAAACACGAAAACAAAAATAGAATTTTCATCAAATTTATTAGGGAAAAAAATCCACACTTTCCTCATGTTTTTATGCCCTTTAATATCCATGCTGCTGTCACATATAGTAGAAGAAGAAAGGTCTAGAAAAGTAGTTAAGCGTAACTAGTTTTTGGAGGGAAAGAAACCTTGACTAAAAGTCAAATTTAGTTGAGTTAATTATTGGGAGTTACCGGACTAATTCCAGTATATTTGTACTGAACTAAGAGAGGGCATTCAAGAATCAAAAGAACTTCTCATTCTTTTCTCAGTCCAATTTTCTCTCCTCATCTACTCTAATTCTCATCTCCTTCTTCTCAATTCTCTATTTCTTTCTCATCTAAATCTAGAACCCTACTCTATTCTTAACAGCTGCATAGCACATTTAAAGTTCCAAACAACAGGGACACTTCTGATAAAGCATAACGCAGAAGTGGATCTAGAGAATTTAATCAGTGGGCACAAGACACACATGTATATATAGATGACATGTGTACACACATATACAATATTCATGCCAAAAAAAAAACAAACACATTGACGTAAGAAACATTTTTTCACAAAAGAAGGTTATCATTTTTCTATTTTGTAACTTTTCACACTGGGGAATTATTCATTCAGCTCTTATATATTCAGAAAAGCAATTAAAACAAGTGTCGTTTAACATGCATTATAATTACTTTCAGTATGTTCTCATATTTTTAAACCAACATTTCATATTCTCTAACAAAACTTTCTTTCTTTATTTTTTTTTCTATATGTAAATATAAATCGCATTTGTCCACGAGAACCCAATAGAAATATGCTGAGGATAGTATCAAAAAGAAGATAATAATACATCAAACTAATCTTAAAAATATGTACAAGTTAACTATATGTAATGCAGTTTAATTTTTTAGGCATTAAACTAATCAGTCTGCCCAATCCGCAATATTCCAATAAATTGCAAATTAATACAAGCAGAACCAAAGGTTAAAAAAAATTAATAAAAGTAATATTTTTGGGCGGGGCCAACACATATAATCCAGGCGAAGAACAATGAAAATAGCCTATAAAATTCATAGGGACCTTTTGGTGGCAGTGAATTCAAGTGCTTCTACTCCCCCATGAAAAATCCGTACAGAAAGCAATGCAAAAAATAATTAATTAATTAAATGACTTTATTAGAGTCCATTCAATCCATTAAGGCATACCAAACTGCTACAAGGATGTATGATGACAGCAAATAGTTCTGTTGTTCTGATCAGCTACTCGGAATGTGTGGTTACTAAAATTAAAAGGATAACTCACGAAACACCAAGATTAAGAATGTCTTCAACCCAAATTTCGCCTTTATCCTCAAATCCACATCTGTTCTGCACAGTTAAAGAAATTTCAAAAGAAATAAGTTTGAGGACATCAGAACCAATGAGATGACACAAGGCAGCATTGACACTTGTATGGTGTTCAGGAGAAAGACTTAAATTGCTAAAGTCAGCTTCGATGGGGTAAGGAACCTTGCAGGATGAAGTTTTCAGTAAGGGCCAGAATCCATTTCATCCACATATTACCATATCCTTGATGTCTGCTTCAACTTTGGAACCTCTAAATTCTACTAAGTGATCAATTATCAGGCCCACACATCCAGTCAAGCACAAAAGTGAATATAAGAACATACACCATAGTCACAATCTGGCTTGGAATGGGAAAAAATGGCAATTGCACATGCTGATGCGTCGTTATATGCGTGTAATAGTTTGATCATTGTCAAAGATTTTAAGTTTGTAAAACATGCTGAAAAACCTAAGAGCAAAGTTATTGCAAAATTGGAATTGGTGGTCTTCTTTTCTGCTCTTAAGAAAAATAAAGGCCTCTTTTTAAGTATCTCAACTGCAAAAAAATGCAGTTGAACGTTTGTGCCAGCAAAACAATTTTAGATAAGATTGATAAAAGTGTAGACTAGGAGCACCTTTTCTGACAACAAAAAAAGGTTCACTCAGCATTCAGAGCCTTTGTTCAAAACATCTAGATGGCAAATAATTAAGGGGCAAATGTGGCCCTAGCATCATTAGATTGGTGACTTCATGAAGAACTTGAATAAACTGAATTGTCTATGACAATCACAGTATTTACACGACCCAAAAACTGGTAGATATAAAAAAACATAATCAATTTATGAAGTTCCAGAACTCACAGGATTGAACGTCACAGCTGTAGCATCTTCAATGTCATCCTCTGTGAGAATTCCAACTTCTACCAGCTCCAGGAGCTCTTTCTTTGAGATATTCCATTCTTGTTCCCTCTAAATCATTTACAATAAACTGATCTTTTAAAATCAATTTTTTATGCATAAATTATCTTTAGAATGAACTCCACAGTATAGTATACCCCTTTTAGTATATTTCTTTCCACAATGCCCACTCGAAGAGCTTTGGCACTCAGTGCTGTGGCAATGAAGATCCCCAAAGTGCCTCCACAAACTACCACGTCAAATCTGTCTACTGCTTTGCCAGTCAGATCAGACTGACTGGACACATGCGGAATCCTTGAAACTACTTGTTGTGGTTCTTGGGTGACTGCAACATTTATTTGAAGAATAAATATTTAAAGATCTCTCAAAGATGCAATTTTAATCCATTGGAAGTGCAAGTAAAAACCTGTTTGAGTAGAACAGATGCTGGACCAAATTTTATCCAATCTGTTTAGGGCACTATATGTGTATGCCCCACCCGCACCACCAACTTCACCACTTACTGAAATGCTCTCCATTATCCTCTACAAATTGAAACAAATATGCCAAATTAGAAGGCATGAAATTGATCTTGAACCAAATTACATATACTACATATTTCTGTGTAATCTACTTAAGAATCAGAATGTAGTATATATCACTAACGAAGGAATTTGAATTATAACTCATTTTTTAACACATTAAAATGCCACTCTGCTTGCTATGCAGTGATTCACATCTACCTAATCTCAAACTAATGCTCCAAGAAATCTCATGTGTAGAGAGAAGAATAAAACCCATGTGCAAAGAAATAAATGCATTCCCATTTGACCTCAAAGATTCAATAAGAAAATCATATAGTAAAAACCAACAAACACCCAATATTACAAACAGAACTACTATCACCGGATGCAAATACCAGACCCTTTATTTGAAAACCGAAACAAACCATGGCCTTATATTATAAGGGGCCCATGTTTCATGGAAACAAACAGAAAAAGGTCGTTACCTGAGTTCTAGAGGGAACAGATTGTGCTTGCAAGGACATTTTCCTATGAGTTATCTGCTTTCTTATCCGAAGCAAGGGGATCACTTTTGGGTGCTGAAAAACCCCGTTATAATGTAGAAGCTGAAACATTCCCCCCATATCGAAGCAAAATGAAAATCATCAGCTTTCCCTCAATATATTATCCACTCTTCGACGTTGGCAATTCAACTTAGTTACTCTATTACGTTTGTGTCCCAGAACTAGACACGTTTTAACAGCTCAAGCTATCCTCTGATATCCGAAATTATATATATATATAGGTAATATAATCACTTTAAATTTTAAAAATAGATGTATATGTAATTAGAAATATAAAAATTCTTTAAAGTCTAAAATTAGAATTAAATTAATCATTTAAATTTTAAATGTAAATTACAGGTGACTTTTTGCCATATCTACAAACTTACTTTTTGCCATTAGTTTTTTTTGCCATATCTACAAACTTACTATTCAAAAAAATCAAAATCTGATATCAAAGGGCAGTTATCTCTCTAATAATTATAAAAGGCAGCTAACAGAATGAAGTTCCAAGTATACTCAAACTATCAACTATATTTACACACGTAGATTTTAGTCGTTGGCAAGTACATGTATTTTAATTTTGAATGGTTTCAAATTCAAATCTCACTCCCTTGTTCCCTTGTATCTCTGGCCCAAAAAAAAAAATTTCAAATGATTTATAGTATTTTATGTTGATGTTAACTACTTCGCAGAGAGGTTATTTCCATGGCATTCTATTATGATAAGTAGGATTGGTAGACTAGTTTCACATATCACTTAAGTTGTGCTCTTGCTCCTCGCTAAACATGTAAGAAATTCCTTGATTTTTTTTTTTTTTTAAATTTGGTCCATTTCAATACACTTCATTCTTATTCAACCACTGTCCAAAATTACACATGACAAATGAACACCCCTTCTTCAACTCAACATACTTTTCACTGTTCAGACAAACATAAAGCGTAAACAGGAACTTCCTTATTTCTGCATATATCACATAGTTCAACTTGTTTATTCTGAATTTTGAAGATATCCTACTGACTATTTAATAGAAAGTAACTTGAGTTGCAAAATTGTTTGTAACAGAACACCGCACCCCTCATCTTCCAAAAAAAAAAAAAAGTTCGAATGAAAAAAGAAAAAGCAAGTCTGCAGGTGGACTAAATACATGAAGGAATCATTAAAGCTGAAACACAGAAGGAAAAATCTTCTTTGCATCATTACAGGAAATAAATATGACAACGTAGGAAATCTGAAGTACTGCCTCTATAAATCAAATCCCTTATATTACACACACACTTACACTTTAGTGGCTGAAGAGAAAATAAAACAGAATGAACCCAGAACCCAAAAAATAGCATTAACCCGTTCCCTTGCACTTGTCCAATCCATGAGATAATATAAGCACTGGGGAAAAGAGGCCAAACATCAGTTTCCATAATTATGCCACTGAGGTCCCCTCCTATACCACTCAACTACAAGTGTAAACTCACAACAGTTACACCCATTGAGCCTCTCAACTACCAGAATTAGCACGTGGACTTGTCCCAGTTGTAATTGCTACGGCGGAGGCAAACTTTGAGACAAGCACAGCCTCGTTGCTTATGGCCTTAGAGGCTGCTACATCCTCCAATCTTTTCCATATTAATTCTCTCTTCTCCTGTATTTCTCTCTCTTTTACTTCATCTTCTTGGAATTTAACCAAGCACTCATCAAAAAGTTCTTGATCAGCATCTGAGAATATCTTCCTCACATTCAGTGTCAGACTCTGAACAGCTTGGTTCCAGTGACCCCTTGTGTTTCTCTCCAAAGCAGGGAAAATTATAGGAAGTATCACTTTACTGTTTTGTGTGATCAAATTCCGTATGTGATCATTGTTCCACAAAAACAATGCACGTTCAGCCACCTGCCAGAAAAACCAAATTTAAGATCCACACAAATTCATAATTGATGGACATAAATCAAACCGTCTCCAAAAATTTATGGCAATATTTCCTATTGTGATCCATATGCATCTCTACCACTGGCTAGTTACATCCTCCTTCTAACAAGCCAAGTATTTATAAATATTGAACTCCAATGTAATTCACATGACTGCACACTTGAGCCATCACCACCCGACTTAAACTACACACTAAAAATCCATTTTCTTGACCTGTAAGACATGCCATCATGTATTTGCATAGATCTTCTGATATCACCTCAGAAGGTTTTACTAGAAATGTGGAATGAATTTTAACCACATTTCAAAAATAGTAACAACCAAGTAAAAAAGAAATGATATGCCTGTCTATTAGTTAATTCAGTTGCATATTGCATTACACAAAACACATTGAATTAAATTGTTGATCGATGAAACTGAGCTTCTAGTCGTGGTAAGTCAAACTTTCTCTTTTTTTTTTCTTTTTCTCGAAGTCTGAGTCTGCATTGAAAATTCAACATTGAAATAATTTTATTTCATTGTTAATGTGTATGCTGAATTGATTCCAATGTGTGTAAAATCATTTTTTTTTTCAGCCTATCATTTGGTATCTGGTAGCATAAAATATGGATGCCAAAACATCTTCTAGCACTTCAGAAAGTGCTAGCAGTTAAAAAAAGGTCTCAGATGAAAATACGTGAGCTTTGAATCCACCCCATACAAAAAAGTTACAAAGGGAGGACAAACCGAGTTATTTTTGTGCTTATTAGTACTATCTTCACTTTTATTTGGAATGCAAAATTGTTGCTATAGAATGTTTATCAGTATTTTTAGTTTATTTTATTTGACTTTTAAAGGATTAATCCAATTTATTTACTAGTTAGAAATTGGAATAGGAGATGGTTTTAAGTACATTAATATCTGTAATAGTCTAGTTTTATTTTATTTGGAATGAAAAACTAACAATACTTGTCTATTTGAGTGTTAAATATTATATGGTATAGTTGTCCTGTATGAGATTTTATTTTATTTTTTATTTGCACCTACACCCAAGGACCCTGTTGTGCTTTAGTGGGTGCACATTTAATAAGTCTGATCATACAAGTATTGAAAAGAAAGGCCAGATTTTCTTGTATGCTCAAAAAAAAAAAAATTAAAGGTTTGCGGTTTGCCATTCATAGCTTGTGGCAAATGGCAAATCTTTTCATCACTATCAAATGACAGACTTATGTTATCAATGCCATTAGACCATTCTTTTCAGTTTCAAGCTGGCCACCGCCAACATGACAAAGTTTGTGGCAAAGCTTATTACCAGATGATAAGAGAGAGTTAATGGGACGGGAGGCTGCAATCACTGATCTGGTCATTTGTTAGTCAGAACATTCACTTTTTTAAGATCCACACTGTTTATAACCTAATTAGAAGGATATATAGTATTGATTAATAATGTATACATTTGACTTATGAACTAACGTATCCATGGTTTCAAATAACTACCAGTATGTTTATTTACAGGATTTTTAAGAGCTCATTACTTACTACCCACTACTGTGATTGATAGGATTCTTAAATTATATGGATTATGATTGTTATTTACCATTGTTGAGTAACAGTAAATGACCCCCCAAGAATGCATCTTCTAAAAGTCACATGCACACCCTTCTATTTTTATTCTTCTTTTTTTTTTTTGGTCATTTCTGATTGTTTCAACTATCCAAATCTGGAGTTCCTATCACGTTCTCTCAAAATTTCACTCCAATCTCCTTCTTGCTATATCTCTCCCTTTAATCTGATAATCATCATAAATATGTCTATTCCCCAGAGTTGGTTCTTGTAAGAGGTAAGTCTTTGTTCTGTTATTTGCAATTTCTTTTCATTACTTGGGGTTTATTGCTTCCTTTTTATTTGGCATGTTTGTTAAGAAAACCATTGGTGAAGTTAAATTTGGTGTTAAAATTTATAGTTTGAACCATTAGTTAGCCCAATCTATAGGTTTTTTTTTTCTAATTTTGAATCACTTTTCAGAAATAATTTTATTAAAATACATTATTAATTATAAAATAACATCAAATGGAATTTTAGACTTCATTAATATAACACAAGCAAAAGTGAGCATTCAATCTGTCTTTCATTTTATCTGAACTGGAACAATTGAATTACATGGAAGGAAGATCAAACCAAATTGATTAAGGCCTTAAACCAAAATAATTTGGTTTGCTTTTCAGTTTTATGCCTCCAGATCATCTGTCAAAAAAATGTATACAGCCAAATAAATTTGGCTTGTATCAAGGCCGAAAAAATAAATGCAACTATCTTCACCAAAATAATTTTGCATTAGAACTGATTTCTTCCCTAAAAGTAGGCATTCTATCTAGCAACTTATAAATTATCAAAGAATACACACCATAAAAAAAAGTTATGATCTTTAACATAATAAGTGAAAAATTGACACCTTCAGAAACAAGAAAGAGAAGAAGCAAAATCACAGAGAGAAAATCATATCTTTATGGGTTCATGCAACAAAATGAGCCTTTCCATTTGGAAGCAAATTTCTAATTCACTTGAAAGATAGACTT
>CAOGCB010064709.1:0-28228 GCA_948266635.1 Cnidoscolus chayamansa
TCTCTTTTTATAGAAGATTTTCATATCCTTTGCTTATACATTAGTTGGGCAATAGCTTATGTGTCTAATTATTATTGGCTAAAGAACATTCTGTGTATCATTGTATACAGACAACTTTTCACTTTTGTAACTAATAAGAATAATATTTCAAATTTGTAGATAAAAAATAATATATTATTTGATAAACATATATCTATTGAATTAAATTTAATAAATTTTACTAAATTAATATAAAATTAAAAGTGCATTGATTGTTAAATAATTCAAAATTAATTTATATAATAGAACATTTTTTTAGATTGAGAGGTGCATGATGTCAATTAGGGAAAGATAATCACATATATATTCCCTAAAAACAAAAAAATAGATTTGTTGCCTTGGAAATCAAGGATACCCAGATGATCATTGCTGTTTTTGACAGAAATCCCATCACCAACGTATCTCCCCTTTTGATTTTGGTACGTTTTCTCATCTTTCCTTCTTATTTTCTCTTTCATTCTTTCTTTGATTTTCATATAAAATTGTTTTTCTTTCCTCTCCTGATAGCTAAACTACAGAGGATTTTAAGAGGAGGAAAGGTATGGCATCAGGAGGTGGAGGAGGAGCTCTGGATAAAGAGGTTGGGAAGGCTCATGTCGCCATGGCGATGGTGCAGCTTTTCAATGGAGGATATCACGTTATCACCAAAGTGGCTCTTAATGTCGGGGTCAATCAGCTTGTTTTTTGTGTACTTCGAGACTTGCTTGCTCTCTCAATCCTCGCTCCCGTGGCCTATATCCGTGAAAAGTAATCAAATTTTAATCTTTTTTTTTTGGTTTTTCCCTTTCTGTGTTTCTCTTTGTTTATCATTTTATTTCATTGTCTACTTATTCCATTTCTGTACATGCTTAGGAGAATTCTAACCAGTGCAATGGCCTTCAATTTTCAACTAGAATTTGGGATTTTGTTTTCGTTTTCTTTTTGTTGTTTTTAACTTTTTTTTGCCAATCAAGTTTAGCCTGGTTGGTTTTCTCATAGCAACTGATGGTGTGAAGGATCTTAGTTCAAGTCCTCTCCTTGCTAAATATTGGGGAATTTAAAATGGGTGGAATGCGGATTAGGAAAGAAGAGGGCTACCTGCAATTGGTGTTAGATTTGATCAATCTTATAAACAAAACATACCTTACAGTTTTATTCAATTCCATGTGATAAATAAGTGAATTATATTTTGCCAGTATACATGCTATTACTCATTTGCAATTTTGAAGCTGTTTCAACGATGATAACATAATATGCCTTCGGACAAAGCAAAATGCATATTTTGCAGCTTTTCCTCTTTTTTTGTCAGCTGTGCAGAACGAGTTCTTCAAATTTTTGACATTGTTTCTGGTTTATAATTTCATATTGGCACGATGCATGATCCTAAGACATTGATTTCCTTTTTGTAGAAGGATTCGACCACCTATGACAAAACGCCTACTCTTGTCATTCTTCTTCCTTGGATTAACAGGGTGTGTTATCTAAATTCATCTAATTAGCTTATAAATGCTTACTACCACACCTTCCTGGTAAATTAGTCATCAATCTATTTGGTTTTGTTGTTTGGTAGGATATTTGGCAACCAGCTATTATTTCTTCTTGGCCTTGGCTACACAAATCCGACTTATGCTGCTGCAATACAGCCATCAATCCCAGTTTTTACATTTCTCTTGGCTGTGATGATGGGGTCAGTTCAACAGATTCTCCCTCTGTGTCCCTGTGTGTGTGATTCAGCTGATTTGTCTGGTTATGATATATGCAATGTATATAGTTTCTATGAATGCTTTTTGTTCAGTTTCCTATATGAACTTGTTCTTGCAGTACAGAAAGAGTGAGTTTGTCAAGAACTGAGGGTCAAGCAAAGGTTGGGGGTACCCTTGTCTGTGTTTCTGGTGCAATGTTGATGGTTCTGTTCCGAGGCCCAGCTGTCTTTGGATATAGTGATGCAGATTCTACAGCGAGCGAAATAAGTGCAAAGGGTCAACCAGAGCCTGCTGGATGGTTTTTGTCAAGCTTCCTAAATATAGGACTGGAAAGTTGGCATCTTGGAGTTTTATGCTTAATAGGGAATTGTATGTGCATGGCTGCTTTTCTGGCCATTCAGGTTAGTGTTTATATTGTTATCTAATAGTAGTGGGACCAATATCTGAAATGAGATATTTAGGTATTATTTTGATATATTTCTAAAATTATGAATTTATGAAATTTTCAGATTTTTCTGGTAAATGTTATATTTAGGAATTAGAGTTTTTTTTTTTGTACTATTTAGGAATTTTATTTTCTTATTTAGAAGTTCAAGTTGCTACCAATTTATGACTGGTTTAGAATCTTCATGGTTTTTGCGTTCCTAGTCCTAGTAGTGGTAGAATCCATTGCTAATCTCTATATTTACCTATATAATTGTTACTAGTTATTTTCATAGCTTTCTGATAATGGAATGCTGAGTACTTTGTGTTACATATAGTAGGAAGAAAAGGGAGAATTAGTTAGTTAAATTCTGTTGTTTTTAAAATTCTGCACTGCTGTCACCATAGTACTATATTCTGTTGTGATTGATTCCCTAGGGTACATTCTAGAAGGGATATTCCCTGCAGAGGACAGCTCAGCATGGTGAGCTGCTATGTAACAGAATTCTGAGAAGGAGAAAGGCATGCAGAATTACACAATCCTTATTCCTTCCCTCATTCTCTCTTCTTCCCTCTCCCCGTATCTCTGTTACTATCTCTCCTTCCACCTTCTGTTCAATTCCTCCCCACCTAATCCACTCTAACACTTTCCTTAATTCCCTGAATTGATTCTATATCATTTGTTAGGAAAACTATAACCTAACACTTTGATTTCATTTGGAAGGCCTCTATGCCAGTTTTCTCTTCCCTCTATTCTCTGTTCTTTTCCTTTTCCTTTTCCTTTGCTGCTACAGTACTTCAGGTACTCTTCGCGGAACCCTTTCAGCTCTCCTCATCTTCCTTTCTAAACCTAATTTTAACTCGAGGCCTCTTTATATTTTTGCATCCTTACAAACTCTAAAGTTCTTACTTTCTTTCCCAGCACTAAGAATGATTGTTTAATTGAAATCTTCCCTCTATAAAGTAGTAGCAGCAAATTTCTGAATCTACCTTGTCATCCAGTTATCACTAATTTTCATGTTCCAAAGACCTCATGAACTTGTATCATATTCAGGCAAGCAACTTTGCACCTTCACAGTTGTCTCTTCTTTTAAATTTGAGTTTCACATTCTTAATATCTTTGTGCTGTGTCTGTGAGGTCCATTTGAAGATCTTTTGCTTGTCAGACATCCTTCCAGTCTTTTGTGTGTTTTTTTCTAGAAATTTATATATTCTCTCAAAGCAATGGAAAAGTTTATAGGCCGTTTGGCTTAACTCAACTACTTGTGTAAGATCCCTGAAAACTATGCTACTGAACTTGAATGTCCTGTTATATTTATCTACAGTGAATTGAATGATTTCCCATGGTATCTTAAAATTGTGTTCTCGTCATCATGGTGGAGGCACATAGTCAGTTCGTATGCGTAGCAGGTGATGCAATTGGTTAAAAGAATATGGACGACTATAAAGGAGAAATAGAGAAGAACTGCATAAATTGAATTTGATGAAGTTTAAGCAATATAAACTAGTAGAAAGATGTATTTAATTCATTTGGTCAAATTATGAAACTTGTGGAAAAGCCTACATTGCCTCAAAAGCCATGATAACTGTTTGAAGAATTTCTAGTCCCATGGTGGCACTGAAACTAAGATTAAGAAGATCACTATTGCTGATGCATCGGTTACATGAAGTAGTTTTTGAGTAAAGCAGTGATAGTGTTATGTGCTTGTGTGATGGATCGTGTCATGGGACGATGAATAGGGAAGGAATTCATCGTAGGGAGCTCTTAACACCTTGGATTCATTGAGAGAGAGTCTCAAATCTCGTAAATTTAGTTCTGAAATTTTTCTTGCTTTATTAAAAAATTATTATCTCTATATATAGATAAGTCCTATCTCCCTCCGATGAGCCCCTTCCCTATTCACCATCCCATGACCCGATATACAACACAAGCATAACAATTTGGTATCAGAGTCGATTGTCATGGGAGATTCTACATATACAAGAGGCGAACTTGGTCTCTTATCCAAGAGTGACAAGTAGAAAATGAGGCTCAAATGGTGCTTATGAAGTCTTGCTTAGAGGCTCGAATGGCCCTATGGAGTCTTGCTTAGAGGCTCGAACGACACTTATGGAGTCTCGCTTAGAGGCTCAGATCCAAATCTTGTCTAGACAAGTTCAAGAGTTGTAGAATAGCAGGGGTTTTGACCCTTTCGAGGAACCAAAGGTGGGGTTTGACAGTAGCATTAATCATCCGAATCAAATTCAGGCTGTAGCAGGTAGAGTGGAAACACAACTGATCCAAGAAATAGCAAGCAAAGGGGAAACACAACCAAGAATAGGCATGGACATGGATTTTCCAAAGTCTGATGGCACAAATGGCCCAATATTGTCATACATTCTGAGATCTCCGAGAGTAGAACATGATTTAATTTTGAATGGAATTCAAAAGCATTTATAATAAGCATAGGCATGCATAAAAGTGTATCATGATAAGGGGCTCTCCCATGATAACCGGCTCTAATACCAAGGGGCTCTCCCACGATAACCGGCTCTGATACAAATTGTTATGGGCTTGTGTGATGGATCATGTCATGGGATAATAAATAGGGAAGGAGCTCATCGGAGGGAGCTCTTAACATCTTGGACTCATTGAGAGAGTTTTAAATCTCATAAATTTAGTTTTGAAATTATGCTTGCTTTATTAAGAAATTATTATCTCTATATTTAGATATTATGAAAGAGTCCTATTCATTAGAATTCTAATTAACTTAGAATTTCAATCAAATGGATTAATTAAATCTAATCTTAATTCAAATTCAAATCCTAATCCTAATCTAAATCAAATCCTTATAATCCTATTCTATCCATTATCTATAACAGATAGCCTGTGTGCCATCAAGCTACGTGATCTTAGGTTTAAATAGCGAGAATAAGTGAGTTGAACCGTGATCAGTGCAGCTTGTTGAAAAATTTAAAATTCATTGTTTTCTCATATTTTAAGGTGTCAGGACGGCTTCCATTGCTACCTAATTCCTTTGTTATTCTTTAGCAAGGTACATGAGATTCTGATTTCTGACTGATGCTGCATGAGAAACAATTAAGTAATAAAATTAAGGATGTACTTGAGGTGCCTAATTCACTCCCAGAAGTTCGATCATTAATAAATTGACCACTTGGTGTAATACTTGAACCAAAATTTCCTGTGAGTCCTGCTGCCTCTAATGTTATTGACATGAATCAGCTTGCAATGTTTTTGCATTTTTTTTATTGGCGCACACAGAGTGGGTGCACATAGATGGACACGGTATTTAAATAATTGTTGATACATTTCAGTATGCCCTGGTAGCATTTCTTGATTAATCATGATTATCTCATCACTGAGAACCATTTTACTATGAGATGTTAATAACCTGTTGGTGTTATTTGGAAAATTTGCAGGCTCCAGTTTTAATAAAATATCCTGCCAGCATTTCAGTCACAGCATATTCATATGCATTTGGAGCTCTATTAATGGTATTGACAGCATTCTTTATGACCAATGGAGCAACAGAGTGGAGTCTGGTGCAATCTGAGCTTTGGGCAGTCATTTATGCTGTAAGTTGCTGTTCAATATATATTTTCCCTCAGTTTCATGTGTTCTGTGGACATATAATTTATTTTAGTTTATCTAATTTCAACTCTACCTAACCATGAATAACTGTATATTTGTTTTACTCTTTCTGAGATGCAGTCCATTGTTCTGTTTTTGTTTTACCTTTTAGAGTGCCCTTTACCTTTTCTGGGATATGATGATCAGTGTTCTGGTCCAATTCCTCCCTGAGAAGATAGAAAAGCGCTTTCTCCATTTTGTCCATTGCTAATGATTTCATTTCTGCTCTTTTTTTCTCTTTATTATCTTTTTTTTTTTTTTTTTTTTTTTTTTTTTTTTTAAGTTTTATTGAACTTGTGCATTGTATACCCATATCATCATCTCAATACATGTCATGTTTCATCAACTAATATAATTCGTATGTTTCACATGATATTTCGATTGAATAAATGTAAGTGGTAATTGTCAGTTGGACACATCTGGATGCAGATTTTAGTTTTTAATGGCCCAAAATTTTCGGAGTTATTTTTTTGTCAAATTTATTTAAATCTAAATGGTGATATTTATCTTAGTATGAGAGAATGCCCTTTACCTTTGAGAGAGATGGTGGTCCGTATTTTGATGCCTCAATTCCTACATAAGAAGGTGGAAAATTGCTTTCTCTATTTGTGCTCACTAGTGTTTTCATTTTGAAGATTTCTGAGAGTGTTATTTTTTATTTAAATCTGTATATGTATTTATACGAGAGGAATCCTTAAAAAAATAAACAATTAAACTAGGAAACATATCTAACTTAGGACTCAATTCTAAGACCTAGTCTTATAGCCAACAACTATAACTTGGTCACACATACTAACACTCTCCTCAAGTTGGTGTGTATATATTACACATACCCAACTTGGAAAGTAGGTTGTGATAGGTCCTGTTGATAAACCCTTTAGTAAAGATATCAGCTAGCTGCTTGTCAGATGTAATATGGAAAAGCTTAAGAATGCCAGCAGTAAGTTTTTCCTTGATGAAGAGTCTATCAATCTCAGTGTTATGTTGTACTGGATTGTGAGCTATACTGATGACAACTTTATTATCATAGTACAAAGATGATTTAACACTTGTAGACAATTTTAGCTCCTTTAGTAACTTCTGAAGCCATAGAAGTTCACAGATACCTTGAGCCATAACTCTACATTCTGCTTTTCCACTTGATCTGGCAACTACACTATGCTTCTTGCTTCTCCAAGTGACCAAATTTCCTCCACGAATGTGCAATAGCCAATTGTAGATCTTCTATCATCTGGAGACCCAACCCAATCTATATTAGTAAATGCTTTTATATGGAGGTGGCCATGTTTTGAGAAAGGAGACCTTTTCCTGGAGCAGACTTAAGATATTGCAAATGCGAACAACAACCTGCATATGAGACTCTCGTAGATCATGCATGAATTGGCTAGCCACACTGACTGCATAAGCTATGTCTGGTCTAAGTATGTGAGAGATAGATGAGTCTTCCAACTAATATTTGATATCTCCCTTTATCAACTGAATCTCTATTCTCTGCTTGCAGCTTATAGTTGCTCTCTATGGGTGAGTCTATCGGTTTACAGCCTAGCATACCAGTTTCTTCCAAGAGATTTAGGATATATTTTCTTTGAGAAATGAAGATTCCTTTTCCTGATCGTGCGACTTCAATTCTCAAAAAATATTGCAGTCTGTCTAGGTCCTTGATTGCAAACTCTCGAGCCAATTTCTCCTTCAATTGAGCAATTTCTTTTTTGTCATCTCCTGTCATCACTATATCATCAACATATACTATGAGAAGAGTAATCTTACCTTCATGATGTTTAATGAAGAGGGTATGATCGATATTACTTTGTTGATATCCAAACATGATCATGGCTTTGCTGAATCTATCAAACTAGGCTCTGAGATATTGTTTTAGACCATACAAGGCCTTCTTCAATCTGCATACTTTTCCTTGAGTTTTCTCGTCATCAAACCCAGGTGGAATCTGCATATACACTTCCTCTTCTAAATCACCATGTAGGAATGCATTCTTAACATCAAACTGCTGCAAATCCCAATCAAGATTGGCTGCACACGATAACAAGATTCTGATTGTGTTCATCTTGGCAACAGGAGTAAAAGTTTCTTGATAATCCACTCCATATGTCTGAGTGAATCCTCTTGCTACCAATCTTGCCTTGAATCGTTCAATGGAGCCATCAACATGACGTTTTGGTGCGAACACCCATTTGCAGCCAATCGGATTTTTATTAGGTGGAGGAGTAACAAGATCCCAAGTCTCATTTTCTGCCAGTGCCTTCATCTCTTCGACCATAGCTTTCTTCCATCTGGAATCTTTGATAGCTTCCTTCCAATTTTGTGGAATAAATACAAAGGAAATAGACAAGGCAAAGGCTCTATAGGCAGGTGACAAGGAGTTATAAGACAAAAAGTTAGAGATAGGATGTTGGGTACAAGACCGGACTCCTTTTCGAAGAGCAATAGGTAAATCATCACTACATTTTGGAGAAAATGACTTACCAAAGGAAGCAGATTCTTGGCACTGAGCAGGTTGCATAATGACTTCTTTTCTTTCTTTCTCAAATAAGTCATCAAAACTGGTTTGTCCAATAATGACCTAGTCTCCTACTGGACAATAGTTTTTCCCTGAGTACTAGTTTCCCCCTTTACAATAGTCTTCCCCCGAGTATTAGTCTCTTCCTGGATAAGATCATCAAGCACTAAAGGATTAGATGTCACCTCTTCCAGTTCATGATTCTCCCCTTGAAGAGGTGATATTACTATACCAAAATATGGTTCGGATTCTCTAAAAGTAACACCCATACTTACAAAGTATTTCTTGGATGGAGGGTGGTAACATTTATAGCCCTTCTGGGTTGGAGAATACCCAATGAATACACATTCCTAGTATGAACAAAACACACACGTCTGAACACTTTAGGAGGAACAATATATGTATTTTTCCCTATTAAAAGCGCTAAAGGACTCCTATAATCAAGATAACGAAGAGGCATTCTATTGATGAGATAAGTAACTACTAAAATAGCATCCCCCAATAAGGTTTAGGTAGATTCATCGTGAACAGTAGAGATCTAGCAACCTCTAAGAAATGCATATTTTTTCTTTCAGCGACTCCATTCAGAGCACTTGTATAGAGACAACTAGTTTGATGGATAATCCCATAATTCTCCAAATAAGAACTAAATCTGCTATCCATGTATTCTGTGCCATTATCAGTTCTCAATAACTTTACCTTAGCATCAAATTTAGTACAAACCATTTTATGAAATGACTGAAAGCAAGAGAAAACTTCACTTTTTTGCTTTTATCGAATATACCCATGTCATTCTAGTGCAACAGTCAATAAAAATGACAAACCACCAATAACCAGATAATGAGGCAGTTTGAGTTGGTTCCTAAACATCGGAATGAATGAGTATAAAAGGAATGATGTTTTTATTATCACTAGAAGGTAAAGAAGTTCGGGTATGTTTAGCATACTCACAAGCGTCACAAAAAAGGAATCAAACTTAACATCCGAGAACAAATTAGGATAAAGTTTTTCTAAGACATAAAAAGATGGATGACCTAACCGCCTATGCAACCGAATTATTTCTTGATTAACATCTTTATTTCTTCCAAAAAAAAGCTTTACATGGAGTACCTCGATTCCCATCTACCAGATATAAGCCACCATGCAGTCTACCAGTTCCAATCCGCTTCCCTGTGTGATGATCCTGAACAACATAATGATCGAGGAAAAACTCAATCTTACACTGGAGTGCTTTGGTGATAGCACTAACCGATAAGAGGTTAACATGGAATTTAGGAATATGAAGCACATATGATAAGTTAAGGTTGGGAGCACAAGTAATAGAACATGTCCCATACACAGGTGTTAATGAACCATTAGCTGTTCGCACAGTTTCTGGTTTCAGATATGGAGAGTAATCACAAAAGCCTTGAGAATTGCATGTCATGTGTCTATTCGCACTAGAATCAATTATCCATGAATCAAAATAAGCAGTAAATACATTACTTGAGTGCACAAGATTTAAGGTGGCACTTCTCGAATCAATTTGAGACAGGAGTCGCTTGAGATTTTGGATCTCGATAGGTGAAAAAGTGCTTTCTAATGTTGTGTTATTCTCTACTGTCTCTGATAAGTGAGCTTAAGCTTTGGAGGAGTTATCTTTTTTCCCACGACCACAAGGAGGTCGACCATGGAACTTCCAACAAGTCTCTCTAATATGTCGATGCTTCCCACAATGATCACAGTGCAGGTGATCCTTATTAGAACTAGGAGCCTTGGATTGCTCAAGAGTAGTAGATGCAATCAACCCGAATTTCCGAGAACTTGGACCATTATTTGGTCAAATTCAATGTTCAATCTGGCAAAAAAATCATGGACTCGCTCTTTCTGTACAAGCTGATGAAACTTCACTGCATCGCTAGTACAATTCGCTTAGAAGTCCTAATACTAATTCAATTCCTGCCATAATCCACTCAATTTAGAATAATAGTGAGAGAGTGTCAGCTCACCTTGTTTTGTGCAATGAATTTTATTGCGAATTTCAAAAACTTGAGCATCATACCCGTGAGTGAGTAGGTAAGAGCTGCAACTTTACAAATTTTTTTAGCAGTATCCAACAACAAATATTGTTTGGAGATTTAAGGCTGTATGGAATTGATCAGCCGGGACATAACAAGGGAATTTTCAGAATCCCATTGATTGAATGCAGTGGTAGAAACAGCAGGTTTGGTCTTTTCTCCATTAATATGTCCTTGCAATCGGCGGGCTTTGATAAATAACAAAGTTGAACTAGACCAGCCTAAATAACTATCACTACCATCAAGTTTAATGGAGTTAATTTGAAGGTGCGGATTGTCATTAGTAATGTTAACTGCCCCTGATTTAGCATCTTGGATGTCTATCGGTGTCTCCATAGCAATAGAGACGGGAAATAACAAATTGATCAAAGAAGAAAGAAAACAATAACCTGGTAGTGACGAATCAACAACAACTGATCAAATAGCCGGAGTTGGGACGAAGAGGCGAGTTGAACAGTTAGGAAAAAAATTCAACGACCGGTGATCGGACTTGGGTAGCTGAAGGCGGGATGAAGAGGTGAGTCGATGGTTGGAAAAAATCAACAACCGGTGATCGGACGGTGGCTCACACGCTGGTGCGTGGACGGGGCGTGAGAAGTTTGTGCGGCGGTTGGGACAAAGCGCAGAGGTGTTCAGCCATGAAATTTCATGGAGACGGTCGTCGGTGAATAGGTCTTCTTCTGGTTGAGCGGTAACGGAAAAATAAGGTTGTGAAAGGTAACCGAACTATGGCCTGAAAAAGTGCCAGAGAGAAAAAACTTCGATCTCCTTAAGTTGGCATGGGCTTTGGTACCATGAAGATTTCTAAGAATGTGATATTTTATTTAGATCTGTATGTGTATTTATACAAGAGGAAACATTGAAATAATAACCAACTAAACTAGGAAACATATCTAACTAAGGACTCAATTCTAGGACCTAGTCTTATAGCCAACAACTATGACTTAGTCACACATGCTAACATGAGCCATCTTCTAACGGGACATAAGGAGATGATGTGTGGGACTAAAACCTAGACAGGAGTTTAGAATTACCTGACATGTGATCGGTAGCACCCGAATCAATAACCCATTTGGAAGATGAGGACATAAGGCATATAGTGGAGTTACATGACTCGGCAATTGTAGTGAAGTGTGCATACTCATCTGCGGAAACCAGAATTTACTTATCACCGGATAAGTGAATTGAGGAGTTTCTACCATATGAGTCATCTGTGAACGTTGGTGTTTATTCTGAAGCTTTAGACATGCTTTCTTAGTATGTCCAGGTTCACGACAATAATAACAAATAATTCCACTCGATTCAGTGGACATTGCCTCCCTTGCTCGCTGACAAATTTTATGGTTTTGAAAATTGCCTCTGCTTCCTCCTTTATTCCCATGACGACTCACAAGCGCACTAGTAGTGCTTGTAGAAATCTGTGGAGTTTTTGTATGCAATACTCTGGTAAAAGTATCATGTAAAGATGAAATGTCAGGACTTGAGAGCACTAGTAGTGCTTGTAGAAATCTGTGGAGTTTTTGTATGCAATACTCTGGTAAAGGTATCATGTAAAGATGAAATGTCAGGACTTGAGAGGATCCGAGATTTGGTAGTCTCAAACTTTGGAGGAAGATCTTGCAAGAAGCTCATGATATCCATTTGCTCTCGTTGTGCCTGTTGAATTTTCATATCGGTGGTATTGTTTTTTAGCACGATAAAAGGATTTACAAACCTCACAAATGTGAGAAACATTCCCTTTGTCGGAATATAGAAATTCTATATAATCCATGAGCTCCTTAACAAATTCACAGTGATTGAGTAAGCCAATTACCTCACTATTAATAGAGTTGCGAATCTGTAGGAACAGTCGAGCGTCTTTCCTTAACCAATTTTGCCTTATCATCATTGGGTGGATCCTTTAGAAGGTAGTTATCCATCCCAATGCTTCGTAAATTAATCCGAATGGTTTTACTCCAGTCTAAATAATTAGATCTATTGAGTTTGTGGTCTGTAATTTTGGTCATCACAAGGACCACATCTACTACCGTATTTGTATTTTTTGCCATTGTAATTAATGAACACAAGAATCCAATAGTACCAAAGATAAACCCAAATGGTGGTTGAGTCACATAGGACCTGAGAAATCAAATCAAAATCTCTTCCAAAATAAATAATAAGGGTAGAAAATAGGATCAAGCCAAATCACCTCCAAATGACACCTAAACACACAATGAACCACGAGAATGAAGAGACGTCCGACAGTGAATGCGCCTCCACGGGTCGGCGCGTGAGATTGCGACGAAAGCTTCGAGTGGCGCGTGAGGTTCACTCGCCGATCTTCCGATGGTTGGCTTTCGCAGGGATGGTTGTTGGCGGTCGGTGGTTCCTCCTAGGTGGGCAGTAAGATCTATATATCACTCTAAATTGATGATCCAAAACCATAGGATGCAATCACTGCAACAATGACTGAAGCCCTAATTTCAAAAAAAAAAATCTAATCTAGCTCTGATACCATGTAGAATAGTTGTATTTGAATGATATTATCGAGGAATCCTCTTCCTATTTATAGACAAGAGTAGTAACGAGTATGGAAGTTAAATCCCTAAATTAAGTGCTAAGATTTGGACCTAATTTAAGCCTCAATCTACCTAATAATTACATAGATAATTTCCTTAACAGATTTCAAAAGAATTTATGCAGAACTTAACAATTCAATGCCCTTTAGCCTAGATATAAAAGTTAAATAGGCACAACAGGAGCAATGGTTGTAATGAATTTCCTTGCAGGTCTTCCTCTTGAGTTTGAGACTGCTAAATCCCAGATTCTCACAAGTTCTGAAATTTCATCTTTACATGATTCTTTTACTAGAGTAAAATGTACATAAACTCCTCAGATCTCCATAAACACTACTAGTGCACTTGTGAGCTGTCATGGTAATAGAGGAAGCAGAGACGATTCTTATAACAGTAAAAATTATTAGCGAGCAGGGGAGATAGTGTCCATTGAATCTATTGGAATCATTTGTTATTGTTGTTGTGACTCGAGCATACTAAGTAAACATATTTGAAGCTTCAGAATAAGTACCAACGTTCATAGATGACTCATGGTAGAGAGTAGAGACTCCACTTACTTCATCCTCTGATAAGCAAATTTTAGCCTCTGCAAATAAGTATGCACATTTCTATCAATTCCAGGCATCTCTAAAGATTGCTAATTCTCCAGTCATTGCAGTCGTCGAGTCAGATAACTCCACTAAATGCCTTCTGTCCTCATCTTCCAAATGGATTGTTAAGAAAGTAGGCCTAGGCCTAACTCACCCCTAAAAGCTAGCTTGTGAGGAGAGGATTGTGAAGGCTTTATAATTAACATATATTTTTCCTACCTAACCGATGTGGAATACATATTCTCAATACTCCTCACTCCCAGACCAACTGGAGTGTGAAACACAAATGAGAGGCTCAATATGCCTAGCCCAAACACAAACAGGAGGCCCATTACGCATAGCATAAATAGAAATGGGAGGCCCATTATGTCTAGCCCATTCACAAATAATAGGCCCAACATGGAATCGGAGGCTCCGATTCCATGTTGAAAAGAATGGAAGAATTTTTATTGATACTTAATGAAGACATTGTTGCACACACACATACACATATATATATATATATATATATGGGTAAACATACCCTCAACCAGTGACCTACTCAAATTATACTTTGTCTTTTCTGATAGACATCAACTACCTACAGTATAAAATCATATTTTCTTATCTATTTGTTTCCTAATAGATATCAAATACTCACATTTTGTAATATGGGTTATTGATTCAAGTGCTACCGACCACATGTCAGGTAATTCTAAACTCTTGTCTAGTTTTTAATTCCACACATCATCTGCTTATGTCACTCTAGTAGATGGCTCAAAATCTTATGTCAGGTTTTAGACATGTCAACTTAACCCTTTCACTCTCTGTGTTTGTTGTTTGCTCAAATTCTTGCTCAATTTAAGTTAACTCGTTCATGGAACTGTGGTGTCTCATTTTTTTTCTTGATAATTGTTTGGTTTAGGGTCTTTCAACGAAACAAATTATTGGTAGAGAACGTGATTCAGAAGGTCTCTATATCTTTGACCAACAATTACTAATATTTCATATCTGCTCCAATAGTTTGGCTCCCTTTGGTCTTCATTGCCAATTGGGGCATTTATCTCTTTCGGTTTTAAAGAAATCATATCCACAATTTTAGTCTTTGTGCATTTTAGATTGTGAGTCATGTCAGTTTGACAAACATCATCATTCATCACCGCACCACAAGTCAATAAACAAGTTTCATCCCTCTTTGACTTGGTACATTTTGATGTTTGGGATCCGTATCTTGTAGTCTCTAAATCTGGTTTTAGGTATTTTGTTACTTTTGTTAATGATTTTTCATGAACTACATAGTTATTCTTAATGAAAAACGTTTGGAATTGTTCTCTATTTTTTTCTTGTATTTCTATGTTGAGATTCAAAACCAATTTAACACCTTTATTCGCATATTGTATAGTGATAATACTAAAGAATACTTGTCTATGTATTTTCAAACTTATTAGGAAAAAGGATTTTTCATCAAACTTCATGTATTGATACTCCATTTTAAAATGGAGTGGCTAAACGTAAAAATCGATACCTTTTAGAAGTGGCCAAAGCCCTTTTATTTCAAATGCAAGTTCCTAAATCCTAAATGCTTTTTGGTTGATGCTGTCTCTACAATTTGTTTTTGATTAATTGCATGCCTTCTTTAGTTCTTTATGGTGATATCCCTTATAATGTCTTATTCCAACAAAGACTTCGTTTCCTATTGAACCACTTGTCTTTCGATGCACTTGTTTTATTTGTGATGTTCGACCACATGTAACTAAATTGTATCCCAAATCACTCAATGTGTTCTTCTTAGGTACTCTTGACATTAAAAAGGGTATCGTTGCTTTTCTCATGAACGTAACTGTTATCTTGTGTCCAATGATGTTATCTCTTTTGTCTTTACTCATTTCTTCCCTCCATCTTCTCCATCACCTCTTTATGACATTCAAGGGAAGGAAGATGATATTTTGGTTTATACAGTTCGTCCTCACTTCAATTTCCATAGTGCTCCTGCACCTTATACTTCTATGACAGGTTGTTCTTATTTATTCTAGATGAGTAGAGACTCTTGGCTTCTATCCACTACTAGTTTCTTCGTCGAGGATCCTGCTAGTCCTACCATTTCTCCTCAATCTAATATTGAGCTTTCCATTGCTCTTTGCAAAGATGAACGTACATGCACCTATCCTATCTTTGCATTTGTCTTATGATCAACAATAATCTCCTTCTTGTTGTTTTGCCACTATTTTAGATTTTATTTCAGTTCCTAAATTTGTGGGTGAGGCATTATCTCATCCTAGGTGGCAAATTGCAATAAAGAGTGTTGAGAATATAAATCCCACATCGGTAGGTAGGAGAAATATATATTGCTTATAAGGCCTTGGACAATCCTTCTCTCTTGAGCTAGCTTTTGGAGTGAGTTAGGCCTAGGCTTACCATTTTAACATGGTATCAGAGCATCCCATCCGATATTGGGCCTCCCGTTTATGTTTGGGTGAGGCATAATGGGCCTCCCGTTTGTGTTTCATGCTCCAGTCAGTCTGGGCATGAGGGGGAGTGTTGATAATATAAATCCCACATCAGTAGGTAGGAGAAATATATATTGCTTATAAAGTCTTAGCAATCCTCCCCTCATGAGCTAGCTTTTGAGGTGAGTTAGGTCCATACCTGTTACTTAACAATGGGAAAATGCAAACTTGGAAGACTAATGGTACTTGGAAATTGGTATCATTGTGTCTAGACAAATGAGCCATTGGTTATAAGTGGGTGTTCACAATCGAAGTCAATCAAGGCCCACTTGGTTGCTTAAGGCTATGCCAAGTTAGCCTTCACTCGATTATTTATCTCTTTAACAACTACTTATGCTTGGCCATTACATTAGCTAGACATTAAAATTACTTTCCTTCATGGTGACCTTCAGGAGGAAGTCTATATTGAGCAACCACTTAGTTTTGTTGCTCAGGGGCAGTCAGGTAAAGATGTGATCACTCAGTCTTTTATAAGAACTATGAGAGTGGACTGATCTTGTTAGTAGTATATGTGGATGACATTGTTATTACAGGAGATGATGGAGTAGGCATTACATCTTTAAAATCATTTCTACAATCAAGTTTCATATAAAAGATTTGGACTCGAAATATTTCTTTGGTATCGAAATCACAAGATGTAAGAAAGATATTTTCTTATAATAAAAGAAATATGTCCTTGACTTGTTGTCTGAAATATGGAAGTTAGGGATTAACTTCCTTTCTAGTCCTCACATATGTATATAAATATGTACTCTCATCACATTTCAAGAACTAAGATAGTGGGCTGATCTTGTTAGTAGTATATGTGGATGACATTGTTATTACAGGAGATGATGGAATAGGCATTACATCTTTAAAATCATTCCTACAATCAAGTTTCATATGAAAGATTTGGACTCGAAATATTTCTTTGGTATCGAAATCACAAGATGTAAGAAATATATTTTCTTATAACAAAGGAAATATGTCCTTAGCTTGTTGTCTGAAATATGGAAGTTAGGGATTAACTTCCTTTTTAGTCCTCAAATATGTATATAAATATGTACTCTCATCTCATTTCAAGATACAACATAATAAAACATATTTTTCTACTTTCTACATGATATTAGAGCCTTCGATTCGATGTTTGATTTCCCGTTTGTGTTTGGGCTAGGCGCCATGAGCATCCCATTTATGTTTGGGTGAGGCATAATGGGCCTATTTGTGTTACACGCTCTAGTCGGTCTGGACGCTAGGGAGAATGTTAACAATATAAATCCCACATCGGTTAAGTAGGAGAAATATATGTTGTTTAAGGCCTTAGATAATCCTTTCTTACTAACTAGCTTTTGAGGGTGAGTTAGGTCCAGATATAAATTCTTAACAGAAAGGACCATCGTAGAAAACACAATATGGAGTTGCTGATGATAGTCAACTCCATCTATAAAGTTCCCTAGAAGCTTGACCTGGAAAAAACCCAAGTTTTTCAGGTTGTGTTTTATGTATTTTCTGCAAAAAAACGAACGATGGCACAACTCCGATGGAAGACAAATTTATTTCTATATATTTCAATTGGTGTACATGTTGTCTAATTATACATGGCATTCTTTACCCTTCACCAGGGATTGGTATGTTAGCAGTTGCAATTTTATTGGTGTCTAAAATTGATGTCATATCTTGAATTTCAACACTATTATACTCTTATGATTCTCTTCAATAATCCTAGGAGTTGTTTTTGAACTTGAAACAAAGTGGAAAGTGGAAACAAACATTCTTCTTGATGTTGTAGATGAGTTTGGAATCTTATGACCCTGAGCTTCTGGAGCAAAAATGTAGACACAGTCCAATCCTCATGGTCATGGATAATAACTTTTTTCCAGCATTCTTAGCGCCAAATGATTTTCATTTAATAATGTATATAATATGCCATGAAATTTCCTTTCACCCTTTGGCACCATCATAAAATCATATAAGTATTAGGATTGCTCAAAACCTCTCCTTGAAATTCCTTTTGCACTTGTAAGTTGGCACAATTAATTATATCTAACAATAATTAATTGCTTTTTATCTGTTCTCACTTTTTTCAGGGAATTGTTGCTTCTGCCCTTAATTATGGACTCCTTACATGGTCCAATAAGATCTTGGGTCCTGCTTTGGTTGCCCTTTACAATCCACTTCAACCTGCAGCTTCGGCCCTACTGTCCAGAATTTTTCTCGGAAGCCCCATATATTTGGGAAGGTTTTACTCTAATACCTTGCATGCAATTTGTAATATTTACTCATTGCATGAATATCTACACTTGAGTTTCTGTGTTTAACATAATTGGTTATAAGTAGTCCCATTTGTACGGTCTCATAAGAGTTCTGTTCTTTAAGAAAAGTTTGAATAATTTCCTGGATTTCTTCTTTAGCACCTGAAGCTGGTGATCGAAGGGCTTACTCTTTTCTTCTTTTGCTTAACAGCATCTTGGGGGGATGCCTGATCATTGTTGGTCTTTATTTGGTGACTTGGGCGTCCTATAGAGAAAGACAGGCAATTGCTGGGATAATTCCTTATGTTCTTTCCCGTGGCTCTGAACCATTCATTCACAAAGATCAGTCAGTTAACAAGGGTGCGTACCAGAGAGGGCACATGTCCTTAGGGCCCTTCTCCTTGCCAAAATCCATAGATTAAGCTGGCAAACTATGAAACGTTGTGTAAAGTTTCTTCTTTTAAAAAATCACTTCATGTATTTTGTCCATTACCTTCAGGAGAAATCAGTGATAATGTGTCTTTTAAGCTGTGATGTGCTTTTTTTTTTTTCCTTTCAGTTCCAAGAAATGAAATTGGAAAAGGAACTCAGTTATTATATCCTTTTGTGCAGTTGTGTAGATGAGACTTGTATTGGCCACTTGATCCTAGCAGGAAATTTTCTGAATTTGACTCCAAATGGCCGTGGATATGTCGAAAGACATCTGAGAAAATGGTAAAAACTCTTGAGATTTCTCATGCTGCTCTTTGCAAAATTTTGAAAGACCTGAATCAGGGTAGCTAGGAAGCAAAAAGCAGCAAAGCTACAAGGTGCAAGTATAGTTGAATCAGGACAATCAGGAAGCAAATCCTGTGAATGCCAGAGGGAATTGTGATTTTCTTTTAATCTAATTTATATATACCCTATTTGATTTTGTGTTTTTAGTTGCTAATCTTAAAGATGTCAATCTTGGGCAATTGGCATAATTTTATTGATCCCTTCTTCTTCTTCTGGCTTGCATCAATTCCTTAGTAATCTTATGATGTTACATGACTTTTTCGATCATTTTTTGCATTTGTGTACTAAGCATTAAGTAAAAAATTGTCTCTTCTCCCTTAGTTTTTGGGATATATGGAGACAGAGGTGAAAAAAATTCCCCAAGTTTCATAGCTTTTTATCTTTATAAGACTAATCACATCACTGGCTATATTGAAGCGAAACAACAATAACAACCCAATCTCAAAAATTAAATAAAGTGACCACCACTCCCATCACTGACCAAACCCCACAAGAAAGTATTCTTCTTTAACCCACCACCATCACCTTTTTATCCCATAATAAACATGTCTCACATCTTCCAGGATAAAACCCTTGATAATTCTAAGAGACATGCTTGATCACCCCCATCGGTTGCAGCATTTATTTTGTTCAGGACCTTCAATTCCCTTTCTCTAATGTCACTCCAACCTTGTCTGATTTGGAGCTTTAAGAATTTGCCCATGAAATTCTAATTGGGGCTTGCTAGAGTTCCAGAAGAGAAACACTGATACGACTTCTACTCTTGCTCGAACACCTTCCTATTTGCTGTAATGGTCGTTGACGTCTATCAGCCAATAAGGTCAAAAAGGCATTGGGAATGAAGTAGTAAAAAATTAGACAAGCGCTATTGAGGATTGTTGCTGCCCAAAGGTAAGCAGGATGGATTGAAAGAAGGACAAAGAGAGTGTGAGGAAGAAAAGAGTTAACATGAAAAGAGAATTTCATGTGCCACATCTGCTAACGTACAATTTCTCATTCTCCTATCTTCGCATCATCATACGTGCTATGCTTTCGAGGATCAAGTTAATATGTTGTACGAAAAAACTAACAATCAATAAGTTGTCTACTTAGAATGCGTACTTAGTCTCTTATTATCAAAATTGCTTGCTTTATGTTTGGATTTAATGTTGACAAGTTACAAGGATGAGGTAATTGCTCTTTGTCCAATCGTACATTGAATCATGACGTCTAGGTCAAAATCTTGTACCAAAAGGTGATATACCCTCACTTTAGGGGCCTCCACCCCCCTGGCCGACGGGATTGTGGAGGGGTAAATCACGGTGACCCAGCAGTAGTCAAGTGGAAAACCTTTAACTCGGTTCCCACAAGGAGCCCACCGACATGGGTGAAACTCCCATACTGCGGCTGCCGAGACTCGAACCTTGAACCTTGTACCAATTCTGCCACTTGCTTACCACTGAGCTAAGCCCGTGCGGGCATCTAGGAAAATCTCTAGTCAAAGCTAGTGACCCATGTTGGGTGTCCTCCCAGAGGACTTGAAACTTAAATTTTGAGTGTGCACTTATTCAACTAACAATGACACAACCTTTTGCAATTCTATTACGGCTCCTTGCGATTTTCTTTGCTTTTGTCTATGAACTCCATTCTTCTTGAGCATTTTTCAAGTTCTAAGTATTTCAATATTTTTGCATCTTCTGTCTTTCTCCTCCTCCTCCTCTCTTTGCTCCAACTTTTCATCCTTTAAAAATTGTCCTGTACCAGCACCAATGTCCCATTCTTTTCAAACAAATACTAATAGCCATGGTACTGCACTTTGAGCTCTCTCTTAACCCAATTTACTTTATAAACTTTAGGCACCTAAATATTTTATTTGGATCAATTGCTAGACAAGAGAAAAAGATTGGATCGAAGCCAATAACATGTAGGGCACTAAGTGTCAAAACGGTAAGGTTGAAGCCAAAACATATAGGTAGAGGACATACAAGCTAATCCACATAGGGTACCTCATTATAGCTCCTAAATCCATGTAACTATAGGCAATACTACTAAATTATATATAACATGTCATATTGTTATACTAACCTCGTGTCTCAGTAAAAAATATTAGGATTATAGACACGATATTTTGTCTAGGCACCACACAATATAAATAAAATAATAAAAAGGCTAAACATCACATCTTTTCCTCACGCTTTACAATTAACTCAAGTTTACCGAGTAACCATCTATTTTAGTTTACCAAACAACCATCCCAGTACCACCATATTGAGTCATCCGAGATAATTTCTCATTTTTTTTAGTGATTATCCTTCGGATTTGAATTCATCGAGCAATTTCAATTCATCCCTCGGACCTGGTCTGTCAAATAATACTCTCAGTTTCAATCTTCGAGTAGTAATTCTTCTTGAGTATCAATTGAATAATCATCAGCCCTCAGATTCTAGTTTGCCTAAAAGTTTTCTCACCATAATACCTGGGTCCCAATCTATCGAGCATGCCTGAATACTAATACTAATAGCCATGGTACTGCACTTTGAGCTCTATCTTAACCCAATAGGCCAAAAGTTGTGGGAAATTATTTCCTCAATAACTCTTCCTCTAAGAAGAAAATTGATAGAAACTTAAGAAGAAACCCTATCACTATAATTGATATTGCTTCCACATTGATAGAATGGGACCTCGAGAGTTGGGGTATTTATGATAATATCATATTAGACTAGACTAGGATCGAGCGGACTAAGACTTGAGACTAAATAAGAGGAAATATTGAGACTGGAGACTGGACTTGTGACACTCCTTAACCAAAATGTGTGGAGCCTGAATAAGATTTGTTTCTCTTTATACTGTATGCATATATCCTGCTTAAACAATTTATTATAATCTTTAGTAAATTTAAATCTTTATTCACTTCTGTGAATACATATATTATCAAACATCAACAATAATGTAATATAAATATGTATCTTTATTTAGTATTTTTATATCAAAATAAAAAAAAAATCTTTATTTACAACTTAGTATGCAAATATAATTGTATAACTATAAACATGCCTAAATACAAAGAGATACATATATCTATAGAAAAGGAGAAGACTAGATATGATACTTTCTAAGTTGCTACAGATCTTTTAGACTTTGACACTGCTCCCACTATCTACAATCTACATTTGACAAAAACCAACATGCTGAGCTTATATATGCTTAGCGAGTATATGTAAAACATATATAATAATAACAACTAATATAGCGAATAATAAACAAGACTAGTCAAACATAACATAATATATCGCTCACCAGTCAATGCATCATAATATATCAATGTAATATCAATTCATGTAAATTGAAATATTATCAAGTCACATTGTATTGTTGCTTGCCTTAACATATCATATATATATATATATATATCTCCAATTGATAGCACATCATGTCATTTCAAATCATATATGAAATATAATCATAACTACACACTTTACTTTATAATATTTAGGCCTCTAAATATTTTAGTAGGATCAATTATTAGACAAGAGAAAAAGGTATGGTCGAAGCTAATAACATGTAGTGCACTAAGTGTCAAAACGGTAAGGACAAAGGCAAAACATGTAGGTGGAAGACATACAAGCTAATCCACATAGGGTAGCTCACTATAGCTCCTAAATCCATGTAATTATAGGCAATACTACTAAACTATATATGACATGTCATACTATTATAATAATCTCGTGTTTCACTAAAAAATATTAGGGTTATAGACACGATATTTTGTCTAGGCACCACAAAATATAAATAAAATAATAAAAATGCTAAACATAGCATATTTTCCTCACTCTTTACAATTAACTCAACTTTACCGAGTCACCCTCTACTTTAGTTTACTGAACAACCATCCCAGTCCCACCATATTAAGTGGTTCGACATAATTTCTCATTTTTTTGAGTGATTATCCTTTGGATTTGAATTCATCGAGCAATTTCAATTTTAATTCATCCCTTGGACCTGGTTTGTCAAATAATACTCTCAAGTTTAATCTTTGAGTAGTAATTCTTCTTAAGTATCAATTGAATAATCATCAGCCCTCAGATTCTAGTTTGCCTACTAGTTTTCTCACCATAATACCTTGGTCCCAATCTATCGAGCGTGCCTTTACTTCGTCTACCATTATTCCAGACCAATAGAATAAAAGGCTAGCAATCCCTTTTTAAACTGAGCCTTTCATTTCTCATGCGAGAACAATCTCTGACAGTTAGATCGAAGTAAAAAAATAAATAAATTAGGCATTCTTAATCTCAACCTCCAAGTTTTGCATTGTAATTATTAGGATTATGAGATAAAAATAGAATAAAGTAGAAGTTGACGCTTTGAATTCCAGCCTTAAGATTAATATTTCACTCTACAGAACCATTGGATCAAAACAAAATAAAAATGCACTATAAATTTATTAGCACCAAATATGTTTCTCCAAGCTTTAACTCTTTTCTCTTCTCTTCCTTTTCTCCTTTCTCCTTTCTCCTTTGCTTCACGGCAAGGCCTTGGAATGACTTTCAAACCGTGACTCCTTTTCCCATCCCACTATTCCATGCTTCAACTTAGGCTTCTTAAGCTTCCTTCAATCTCTGTGTTAGATTTTCCTATAATCCTTACTTTAGAGTGAGACATGTTCTAATTCTGGAGGTTGAAAGAAAACTCACATCAACTCCAATGATATTTCTTTCTTTCTCTCTCTCTCTTCATAAATAAGAGGTGTTATAAACATAACCCCCTTTTTATCTCTTTCCTTGCCACATAATCTGTCATTTAGCATAATCTCTCATTTAGGACAAATGTAACTCTTAAAATAAGTTGTGATGCTACTAATCTCTCTTCTTTGACAAGTGGAAGGCCAATAAGAGTTGTCACTGTTGGGTTTCATATATCATTAAAATAAATTAAACGCAATGGACTGTATATGAAACCTTCCAAGGATCCATGTGATACAATTGATTCGATGAAAGAGATATGATTATTTACCTCTTGTAGTGCAGAAACCTTTGGTAATCAGACTATAGGTGCTACTCGAAGAACGACTACCCTCTGTTGGTATCCGCACACGAATGATTGTGATTGAACAGTGTAGAGTGCTAGATCCTTTGATTGCGTTTAGGGTTTCAATATTTTGTTCGATGTTTTTCACAAAAACAACTGCTACAAAATAATGCACGTAAGCCCCTTTTTATATATGTCTACTTAACCCTAACTTAATCAGATTTGTTAGGGTTAAGTATCAGATATTTGTATTCCAATCAGATACTTAAAATCCAAAAGGCCCAAATTAAACCTGGTCTATTCAATACATTCTAGTGTGCAACCTAATAGGTTTATATTATGTTGGTAGTGGGCCAATCCCATTGCAAGCCCACAAGTCATAAGCGACCTCTAGCAAGAAATTATGACTACCCAAATAATATAAAATAAGTAGTTTGATATTAACCTAATTAATAGAACATGTCATAATCCTTTTGTCACGCGATATCTAGCTTGAACATAAGTCATGGTCACTATCACACTTAATTGTCCAAACATGAAGTTTCACGATTACAAAGTTAAATGATAAAATCAAATGACATTGATCACTATATCAATTCATTTGAGCATGGCCATGCATTTGTCAGTCCAACTTATCGAGGGGCCCATAAGATATATCTCTCATAAGAGAGGGACAAATTATATCTTGATTATTCACTTTCCTTCACATGATTCTCATCATGTTTAATCACAACATTTATGATTATCTTATTAAAGATAACATTTGATCATGTCAAACTCTCATGTAGGGAACTATGATAATCTCAAGTTTGAGGACTTCAATGATATAATTATTATGAGATCACTTATGACACATAATCCATATGGTGATCTCATGGCGGGTCTATCTAGTACCTTGTTCTCCAATAAGTACCTACAAGTTTGATTTGTATCACCATATACATGATCATCTCATAATCATCAACCAAACTTATACTAGTCTTAATTCATTATTAATTTCCATAATTATGAATCACAAAGGATATCAAATTATTATAATAAAACATGCAAGCATTATAATAATTAGAAAAAGTTCCATGAATGAAATTATGACAATACAATTAAGGTCCAATCACAAGGCCTAGGGCATAACTACCAACAATCTTGACAGATCATAAAAGTCTCTAGTTCATTCTAACTCAAAAGGAAGTGAATCTAAGATAGAGAAGATTAGTTGAGCTGCTTAGTGATTACGACTGCAAAATACAGTATCATCCGGGCAAGGCAAATGTAGTCGCTGGCACCCTTAGTCGAAATCATGGAGTAGCTTATCTCACATCATTGTAGTATGATGGCTAGTGGTCACCGAATTTCATAAGCTAATCAATGAGGTGCTTTAACTGGAGATAGCAGGGAATGGTGCCTCAGGGGCACAAATGAAGGTGACTCTAGTGTTTCATGAGTAAATGGCTTAGAAATAACATGAAGACCCAGAGTTGGTCAAAATTGCTAGGACAACAAAAAATAGGGAGACAAATGAGTTCAGATTTAATACTCAGGGCATTCTCCAATTTGGAACCAGATGATGTCAGTCTAAAGGGAAAAATTATGAAAGAAGCACACGATACTCGATATGTTGTTCACACTAGGGCCACAAAGATATACCAGATGTCACGAATAAATTTTAGGGCCTAGAAGATTAGGTACCTAAAATGAAGAAATTAGCAAGGAAATGAGTAAATGAAGTAAGAAATGTAATTAAGACAATGGAAAATAGAGAAAGAAATTAGGAAAGAAAATAAGATGAAAATAGTGAAGCAAATGAAAGTAGTAAGAAAAAGAAATGTATAATGAAATAAATGGAGAAATGAAAATTTGAGGTAAAGGAAGTAGGAAAAAAAATGATATATGGAAAAAGAAAACAAAATGAAAATAGAAATAAAAAGAAATAAGAAAAGAAAAGAAAAGAGGAAAAAGAAAAGAAATAAAACAAAAAGAAAAGTTGACTTGTCAAAGGTTGACAAGTCAACAAAAGAAGAGAGAGAGAGAGAGAGAGACTTAATAAGTGGCAAAACTTAACAAAAAAATCACAAACCAGCAGAAAAGAGAAAGAGAGCAGAAGGGAGAAAAGAGAGAAGGGAAAAGAGAAAGAAGAAGGAGAAGGAAGAAGAAGAGGAAGAAGAAGAGGAAGAAGAGGAAAAGCTGATACAAGGTTAGTTATATATGGATTCCTACTAGCTTTGTAGTTGTATATAGATTTTTATGAGATTAGGGTTGAGAATTTGTAAACCCTAAAATCTGGTAACAAGTTTATGTAGACTAAAACATGGTTTTTAAGCTTTGAACCAAAGTATTAAAGATGAAAGAAGTGAGAAAATAATTAAAGGGGTGGAATATGGAATTAGGGTAGCGTGAACAGTAACTTTGTGTCACTGTTTCTGAGGACCAAATGACATCCAAAATTGATAAATGATATATCAATAGAAAGCTTAGAATATCAGCTATAAATGTCTAGATACTAGTTTGTGTAATTAAATCGTTTAAGGCATAAAATTATAGAAAGAACGGACAATGGTCAAGCTGTCAGTTCTAGAAATTTCAAAACAGGGCTGTAAATGCTATAAATGATTTGGAGGTCTTAATGAAGGTATAAAATTATGAAATTTCACATGAAGCTAGTTTAGGAGTCTAGCTAAAATTTTTATGTTTTGAACTTAAGCTAAAGCCGAATTTAAATTAGTGAAAAAGGTTAGGGAAGTGGGTGGTGAATAGCAATTCTGCAGTAAGTTTGCAGAAATGGAAATGGTCACTTTGGTACTCAAATTGTGTCCAAATGACCTGAGATTTTGAGAAGGAAATTGCGTATATGTAATAGCACTTTGTTTAAATTTTGAGATCAAAATGACTTAAATAGATAGGTGAAATGGACTGAAATTACAAGAGGTTGGTAATAGAAGTATTTTATCGGCTATTACACTTAGCTAAGTAGAAAGTGACTTAAATGAACTTAAAATGGGCTAAAATTTTAAGGGAAGCTTGAATTTTAAATGGTTATGGAGTATACAAAATTTGAAAACAATTGGCATTGGGAAAGTGAGGTTTTTGCTTTAGGGAATGGAGGTCGCGCCAGTGTCATTTTCTAGTCGCGGGCGCGACACCAGACAGTGGCTTCTGAACTAAAGTCGCGAGCGTGACAATGGAAGTTGCGAGCGCGAAAAGGTCTAAAAATGGACAGAAAATTTTCTGTCAAAGTCGTGAGCTCGACATGGGAAACTCGCGGGCGCGAAAAGGTTTGTTTTTAGGAAGAAACGTTAAAAAAGAAGTCGCGAGCGAGACTATAGATTCACGAGCGCGACTTAAGTCGTTCGCGAGACAGTAACCTTGGAGAAGAATTCACGAGCGTGACTTGCTTCTGTCAAAGAAGAATGTTGGGAAAAGATAAGTCCTAAAACTAGTTTTGGGAAGTTATGGATAGACATTTGTTTATAGTATTGATAAATACTTTTAAATAAAAAGTATGAATGATTATTAATGAAATATTCCAATGTGAAATAGGTACACGAAGAGGAAACTTACCTGAGGATCAGGATAGATCGGATAAAGGAAAGACAAAAGAAGGTAAGTTATGAGGTCATCGTGTAACATTGTATACGAACACCATGTGTTTTAAATAATTGCTATATGTTATGTTTTAATCTATGAGATCATCATGCTACTATGTGCATGGTGACATTTTGTGAAATGTGTGTTATTAGCGATATTGTGATTGGGAATTTGTAATGTGAATGATGATGATGATTAATGAATTGTTAGAGAATATTGAGGTGTGATTATATTGACTGAATATTTCATTATATGTGATTGACATATGATTTGACAAATGAGATTATGAGATGGATTTGTTGAGAATGATACTAAAGAGAATCATGTGTATATGACTAATGAAACATGAGTTGTGTTGTACATATGATGATATAAATCCATGCTACATATCATGCATAATCACAGGAAGACTCGTAGAGATGTAGTGGTGACCTATGATGTAAAATGAAACATGGGAAGACCCGTAGAGATGTAGTGGTGACCCATGGTAGAAAGCAAAATGGAAAGACCTATAGAGATATAGTGGTGACCCATTATAAAAGAAAATGTATGAATGTTATTGAGAAATTTAGTACGATGCACCATTAGAAAAAGAAATATGATTATTGGAGGAAAGAAGAATGGTGGATGCATATCATGAAAGGCATTCACATCAT
>CAOGCB010065128.1:0-15866 GCA_948266635.1 Cnidoscolus chayamansa
ATTTCATTTTATTTCTTTTATTTTCATTTCATTTCCTCATTTTCTTTATATCCTCTATTTCATTTACTTATCATTTTTATTTTTATTTTCATTTTACTCTTCCAATTACATGTTTCTTTAACTCTTCATGGGTCTCACTTAACATTTCCCTTTAGTTTCATTTTACCTTTCTTTTGTTTCTCTACTTCACTTTTCAATTTCTATCCTAGTTTTCACTTTTTAATTCTATTCCCTACCTCAACAAATCAATTTCTTACTATTTATATCATTTTAGGTGTCTAAACTCCTAGACCCTAGAATCCGTTCGTGACAATATAGTCGTTATTGTCTCGAAAATCGTGCAGTATGAAAGTAGCAAATCTCAATATGAAATTAGTTTGCTAAAATTGAAATCATGTAAAAGTAGTTTGCTAATTTTTTTAAGTAGTTTGCTAATTTTAGATTGTTGTTTAAAACTAGTTAGCAAGTTCTAAAATTAGTTAGTTAATTTTAACTTTTGAATTAAAATTAAATAGCTAGTCCTTATTGTCTTGAAAATCGTGCAGTCTGAAGGTAGCAAATCTCAGTATGAAATTAGTTAGCTAAAATTGAAGTCATGTAAAAGTAGTTTGCTAATTTTAGATTGTTGTTTAAAACTAGTTATCAAGTTCTAAAATTAGTTAGTTAATTTTAACTTCTGAATTAAAATTAAATAGCTATTTAGCATTTTCAAAATTGGTTTTCTAGTTTTAAAACTAACTTCTTGAAACACTTTTCAACATGGAACTTAAAACATCTCATTGGCATATCTAACTCTTAATTCTCTTACATTTGCCCTATGAAAGAAAACTTAACTTTTTCTTCTTTGACTTTGTCTTCATATCAGCTTTTCTCTATTAATGCACTTGCCTTCCATTCTTGATAATTCTCTTTCTATGACCTACAATACTTGAACAATCATTAGTTCTATTACATTAAGTTTTGTTATCATCAAAATTAAGTCTTCTACTAATGGGGTCAACAAGTAGTGACCGTTTGCACGTCCCCTTCCTTTTTCTTTCCTGATTGAGACGTCCGCTTTTGCTCATTTCCTCCTTTGCACATCCTTCTGAGTTGAAGGTTAGCCTCAATTCTTTCCCCATTTGGATAATATCCAAAAAGTTGCTGGAGGTGTTCCAAATCATTAAGTTGAAGTAAGGAACTTTGAGGGTCTCAATGAAAAGATAACATAATTCATGGTCCGTAACTAGGGGATGTACTTCTGATGCCTTCTTTCGCCATCTTTGGGCATATTCTTTGAAGCCTTCATTTTCTCTCTGTGCTAGATTCTGGAGGTCTCTCCGTGTTGGCGCCACGTCACAATTGAATTTGTATTGCTTGATGAAGGCATTGGGAAGTCCTTCCATGTTCTTATTTTTCCTTTATCCAACTGAATGAACCGCCTCAACGCGACTCCTATTAGCCTTTCATGGAAGAAGTGTACTAATAATTTCTCGTCATTTGCAATCGCTCACATTTTGTCTATACATGTAGCCAGATGGATCCTTGGATCAATCGCTCCTGAATACTTTTCAAATTCAGGTACTTTGAACTTTTTTGGGATTATGATGTCCGGAGTGATTTTTAGAGATGAGACATCCAGTGGCCCATATAGATTAAGTCCTTCAATCGCTCACAGTCATTCTTCCAAGGCTGTAAACTTCTAATCTTTGGTCTTATGCCCTTCCTTCTCTATCTCAGGGATTTTGTAAGTAGGAGGATGGGATTGTTCAACTCCTACAGGATGCATTGCTGGAACAGGAGCATTTGCACTTGTTCTAAGAAAGCGGGAGGATAAGAAAACATACCCTCGGCGAGATGGGCTAGTGGTACGATGCTTTCATGTCCTTCCGGATAAAAGTAAGGCTGTTAAATTGACATGTTGGATTGCGTAGGCCAAAGAGTGTATGAAGGCTATGAGGCTTCTGGGATTGCACTTGTTCCTTTGTTTTGCTCTCCTTGTTTTCCCAAGGCTTGCATCATCTTCACTAATTCAACAATCTAACCTTTTAATTATGACACCTGTTCCTGTAGTTCTTGCACCTATTCTTTGCTTTCCATCTTCTTCCTCCTTGCTTGAGAGCGTGTGTTGTGAATCTTTTTGTTGATTCCTGGCCCTAGGACTAGGTTTCACCGCTTCTTTGCTATTTTCCCTAGAGGATTTTTTTTTAATTAGTTTGGTTCTTTTAGCCATCCTCATCTTATTTTATTAGATTAGGACAATGAAGAAATTTAGAAGGAAGTAAAACAAGGTGTCAAAAATGGAAAGTTATTCAGTCATGACATTCATCGAGGCGAAATTAGCAAACCATTATGGATTTCATTTATGGATTTAGGTTGATTACAGTGAAAGGCACTTTTAGAGTCTTGATTATGGCAAGGCCCTCCACATTGATTGGCACTTCAAAAGATAACGATGTAGCGTCTCATCATACTCCATGGGATTTAATGCCACTAGGGCCTATTTTGAATCTCGAAGTAGTTCCTCTTTCGCAGTTGAGGCTATGTCTTCCAATCTACTAACTTTTCTTTTAAGTTCTAGATGGAGATCCCAATATAGAGCCTTGTCACTCCTTTCATGGATACATTGGAATTTGACCTGCTCCAACAGATTCTGCACCCGAGAGTTCTTGTCATGGTATTCAGATAAGGTTTTGGCTAGCTCCACCACCTATCCATTTTCTCGGGTGAGTTCTACTTGCATTCATTCTCAGTTGGCGAAAGCTTGGATTAACCTACCACGGAGCAAATTCCTTTCCTTGTCCCATAGTTTGGTCAAGTGGATCAGTCTTTCTTTTTCTTCATCCCTTGACCTCTTCTAAGTTTCTAACAAATTTTTTCATAACTTGGAATAACCTTCCTTAGTCAACTGGACTTCTCTTTTCATAGATTCCATCTCTCTTTTAATTTCTAATTTTTACCTGTTCGTGGCTTGTTTCAGCTCTTCTTTTTCCTCTTCCAACTTATTCATTCTTCGACATAGGGTTAAATTTTCTTCGATTAGGAGTTGAAGGTGTGTTCCTACTTCGATTTGAAAAAACCCTCGATTTTCTTTGTCTGGTCACCCGAGCCTTTTAGGCATCTTATCTCAGCTTTCTCTCTAGGCCTGATATCTTTCAGTTCCTGAATGCGGCGAGCTTGGGTAGAGCTTGTGGTTTGTAGTGGCGAAACTCCATTTTCTAGAATGACTCAACTTTTGGCACGAATTGAGTACTGCCAACTGCCTCATGATCAGGGAAGGTGCATAACTCGTGCACCCAGTTATTCTAATCAATGTCACAATAGGGTAATTTCCTATAGCGAATAGGAAATTTTGGTCCAGCTTCCATAGCTTCTGCTAGTAATAATTGTCACTTCTGTATTCTTAAATCAAATCCTTCCATTCTTGACTACTCTTTTTAGGAATTCGGACAAGTATCATCCTTTCTAGGGGGCATTGTTCATTGCTCCATATGACGCTTCAGATTCTTAGGGGAATATGTGGCTTAGGGCCCAGTGGTGGAGGAGTGGTCTGCAGCATTTTAAGCTCCATTCCCCTTTCTCCCTGCAATGGGTTAGGGAGAGAAAGGTTTATGCCAAGATAGCTAGCAATAGATTTATCTTGTGTGTTTCTAAATTACCATAGAAATGTACCACTTCTCGACTTATCATGCCTGTTATAGAAAGAAATATAATAAGCACGTATAAACTAATTGCCATGGTTTGAGATGCAGCCTTGAAGTTCTGCTAGTTGCAATGTTCCAGGAAGATTCGTTTGAGGTAATGCCAACTCCAAGCCTCTGAATCTCCCATGTGAATTTCTTGCACTTGAACTTCTTCTATAGGGACTTGTATGAGTGCTGCCAACCTCCTATAAGTATCCTTGTTGTTTAGATGCAAGCACACATGGTAGTGCTTGAAGTAAATTATGATATTCTTCTATGGTGGGAGTGGAATCTATGTTATTAAAAGAAAACACCCGGTATACGAGGTTTCAGACGATCACAAAGGCTTGTAACACTGATTCTTGTGCCCTTACCTTGAGTAAGTAGGTAATTTTCCCATATTTAGCCCCGAAGGCATCTTGGTATTCTTTTGGGAGTAGGTTCTAGCACTCGATTAACCCTTCCTGATTAATTTTTCCTTTCTTAACCCAAATATGGTCTAGTCGAGGTAATGCCTTCCAATCATAGACAACCCCTTTTTTGGCACAATCTCTTTCATGCCTTTCACTATTAATCCGTAAAAATTTTGCTAATGGTGCTCTAGGCGATGTCATGACTTAAAATCACTTCCCTAGATAGAGAGGAGAAAATCGGAAGGTTTAGAATGGGAATTTGTGTAGGGATTTTCGATGTAAGGTTTGTTTGGACCATTCCATCTCTATCGTTGACTACTTTCTCATATCTATCTCGAAGTCTCGGTGAACTCTGGTGGCTCGTGTCAGGCTCATCCCTCATCCTAGTGCAAGGCAATGGCTAGGATCTATTTTGGAACTTCTAAAGGTCCATGAATAATCGTCATCGTAAATAACAACAACCCACCTTGCCACCACAGTACTATCGAGAAAATGCCCCTCGGGTACTACAACTCATGACAAGATGGGTTCCAGTCCAGGTGAAAGCCTTGGTAGATACTACTGGGAAAATGTTCCTCGGGCAATGTTACATGTGCATTCTCCTATGTCTTAGGGATAAATAGCTCGGGCACAGAGCTTTCAAGGCGTGTATGATACTCATAGTGATCTAAATTTTTCTAAAACCCCCCTTCCAACTTGAACCATTCAGACCCATAACAAATGCAATAAACAATATAAATTTATGATGATGCATGTGAAGAACAAGGCATGATAAAAAGGGGAAGGAGAGAGACTTTTAAAATCTTAAGTTTTAAATCCAAAGACTATTGCTTATCAGTGCGACCTTAAGTATGACTTCATTTTCGCTTTAAAACCTTTGGGCCAACTTATCTCTTTCCTGGGATGAAGTCTAAGCTAGTCGTATTTCCCCAATAGAGTTGCCAAGCTATCACAAGGGAATCGTCCGCTCAACGCGATGCGCCACCGCAGGATGGGGGATTGGGATTCACCATCCTAGTTTTGAGGGGAAACTAGAGGAAACCATCGTAAGCCCCAGGATAAGACATTGGTGAATATCGAGAGATCTCAAGTTCGTGGTTCTTTATACGAGTGGAGAAGGTGTTAGGCACCCCACTTCGTCCCTAAGGGCAAGCATCTTTATAGTCATACGTCTCGCGATTACACCAACAGCAACAATCTTTGGATTCACATGTTGACCCTCCCTTGTCTACTCATAGGATCTTTTGATGTTCCCACGAACGAGAAAGGAACTAACTCAAGAATGAGTAATTTCGTCCTCGATGGGATCAGAAGCTCTTAAGCCATTTACATTTTTAAATCTTTAAAAACTATTTTCAAAAGGGTGAATCGACCTAAAAAAGAACTTTATGATCTTTTGAAAGGTTGCTGAAAAGTTATAGTTAAAATGGGATTGAAATCCAAATAAAAATCGATATAAATACTATTTTATGCTTTGGGTACTTGCGAATATGACTCACCTAGAGAATTTTGATGGGAGGAATCTTTAAGTCGACAAGCTCTTTGGAGGAGATGTCCGTGGGCTTTTACCTTACAGATTTCCTTCTCTAGCTAGACAAATTTCTTTCACTTTTCTCTAGAACTTACTCTAATTTGGCTTTTTCTTTTCTTTTCCTTATAGCCTACTTTCCTGTAAGATAAAACCTAAAACAAAAGCATTCTCCCTAGGGATCTCCTCAAAGAAAGATTTTCTCAGAGTTCTTGTTAGTGTTTTTTTCAAAGAAAAAAAAAGAAGCCCCATTCGAAATGGTATGGAATGAGGTATTTATAAGACTTTTCCCTTTCATTTGGACTTCCCCTTTGAAAGAAGCTATCTTGTGGCCCAGGTTTAAAGATATGCAAAGCATGAAATGCAACAGTTGGCTTAGCCTCATCTAATGGGCCGCTTGAGGTAAAAAGGTTGTGACCTGAATAGGGTTTTGCTTAGTGGGAAGTTATTATCCAAATCTAACAATCGAGATTGAAAAGAGGGAGGAATCCAACGACGCATGTTGCTCTATGAATCTAGACTTTCTTGCATCAGCACATAAGCTCTGAATAGGCATATGACACAAGCTACACTAGCACCTTGTTGTATCGTTGATCTAATCTTGATGAGATTTGAAGGGCCAAGATCAATGCTAAGTTTTTGTCTGTGGTAGCTAGGTTGCGTTAGTCATCATGAGAACATAATAGTCCAGTCGGTGGTATCTAGGAGGGTTGTCCCTTATATTGTAGTATAAAATGGCACCGAGAGACATGTCTGAGTTAAAGGTGGGCGAGACGTGATGTCTCACCACGTGTTATGACTCGAAGCCAACTAATAGATTTTCTCTTGGGCCCGTTATCATCTCTCAGTTTGGTCTTGGTCCAAACTTCCTTCGTGGTTTCTCTTGGGCCTATTGTATGTTTATGTCGTTCATTAAGGTACCATATAAATTAATGTGTCCACATATCTCACCGAGGGCAGTGAGCAGTATCGGGTTGATTGTTGCTCCAATGGAGTGTCTGTTATGGGTTAGTGGACCCATATGTGATTCAACATTAGGAGAGATGAGTTATTAGTGTTATCTAGTTTTCATTGAGGGTAAGTGTCTTCCAGTAGACCTAGTGGTGTTCGATTTGACAGATTTTGACATCATACTAGGTATCGACTGGCTATTACTACATGATGCTACTTGGGACTGCAGGAACAAGGTAGTCAGGTTTAGAGGACCAGGTGAATCATATGTCACGTTTCAGGGGGACACCACAGGTACACCCACCGGTTTGATATCTTCTATGCAGGTGCATATATTACTTAGGAAGGGGTGCTAAGGATTTATAGCCTATGGGACAATAGATCAGAATGTGAGAGAGATAGAGTTGGTGCTAGTAATAAGGGAGTTTCCTAATGTATTCCCTACAGACATTGCAGGTTTGCCACCTGATAGGGAGATAGAGTTTGAGATAGAATTATTACTGGGTGTCAAAGCCATTTCTATCCCGCCCTACAAGATGGGTCCTGCAGAACTGAAAGAGTTAAAGACACAGTTACAAGAGTTAGTTGACAAGGGTTTCATTAGACCAAGTACATCACCATGGGGTGCAGCTGTACTGTTTATAAGAAAGAAAGATAGAACAATGAAGTTATGTATAAACTATAGACAATTGAATAAGGTCACCTTAAAGAATAAGTATCCATTCCCGAGAATTGATGATTTGTTTAACCAATTGGCAGGAGCTAGTTGCTTCTCTATGATAGACTTGAGATCAAGCTATCATCAATTACGGATTAGAGAGCGTGATGTACCCAAGACTGCATTTCGTATGAGGTACGGGCATTATGAGTTCCTAGTAATGTTGTTTAGGTTAACTAACGCCCCAACTGCATTCATGGATCTCATGAACAGAGTTTTCAAATCGTTCTTGGATCACTTTGTGATAGTCTTCATTGATGATATCCTAGTGTATTATAGAAACACATAAGAGCATGCCCGACACCTCAGATTGGTTCTATAGACATTGAGAGAGAACCAGCTATATAGGAAGTTCTCAAAGTGTGAGTTTTGGCTGAGCAGTATATCTTTCTTGGGACACGTGGTGTTAGAAGATGGCATTGAGGTCGACCCTAAGAAAGTAGAGGCGGTAGCTGACTAGCCTATACCCATTACGGTTATAGCGATTAGAAGTTTTATGGGTTTGGTTGTCTACTACATGAGATTTGTACATGATTTCTCCAAGATAGCTGCTCCGAAGACATGATTAACACCGAAGAATCAGAGGTTTGTTTGGTCTGATGCATGTGAGGAGAGTGATGGGTGTCGAATCCACCAAAAATAAATTCCTGGCTCCTGTAACAAATAACTTGTAGAGAGGTAAGCAAGGGTCGATCCCACAGATCTCTTTCCTTATATTAGCAGCCCTTGAAGCTGGAATAAACTTTTCCAGGAATACCTTCTTCATGCCATTCCATGAGGTAATTGATCCAGAAGGTAAATAATACATCCAATCCTTCGCCTTATCTTTCAAAGAGAAGGGGAATGCTCTTAACTTAATTTGTTCTTCTGTCACACCTTGGGGCTTCATGGTAGAACATACCACATGGAATTCCTTAAGATGCTTATGAGGATCTTCACCTGCAAGTCCATGAAATGAAGGTAATAAGTGAATAAGTCCTTATTTTAATTCAAATGGAATTGTTAAAGCGGGATAATTAATGCACAGAGGTTGCTGGTTCAAATCAGGTTGAGCCAACTCTCTTAAAGTGCGTTCAGCAGCCATGTCGTTCAATTGTTCTTCTGTTTCACTAGACGATTCTGGAATTTCTGGATCCTGAGCAGTTTCCTGCTCTACTCCTTGCGCAAGGGTAGACGATGACCCTTCAACGTTTGACAGACTTTCTCTAAATTGTTTCCTCAACAGTGTTGATGTCTTCTCTATTTCTGAATCGTAGTAGAGTTCTCCACCACGTTCAGTCCTGGTCATTAACAAAATCACACTCAGTAAAAAAAATTCTCCCCAGCAACGGCGCCAAAATTTGATGGGTGTGGAATCCACCAAAAATAAATTCCTAGCTCCTGTAACAAATAACTTGTAGAGAGGTAAGCAAGGGTCGATCCCACAGGGAGAAAATTAACTGAATAAATTCGTTAATGACAGAACTTTAAACCAAAAACTAAAATTAAACAAAAAAGGGGGGTTTTGTAATTAAAGAAATTAATTAAACTAATTGAAACGAAAATTAAACAATAAAATTTAATGGATATCGATGAAAAGCGAACTCCAGTTAGAAGGGTATTTTCCATTCAATATTGGAATTGATCATTTTCTTAGATTTCTAATAGGCTAGTTCTAGTCGTTGAAGACACTTCGAACAACTAATCTTTTCTTAAATCGTAATTAATCAAGGAACGTCCGTTAATTAATCCTAACCAATTAATCACCCTAAGAAAGTTTTAAGATTCAACTAATCGGCAGCGTTAAGAAATAGAAAGACCTAACCCAAACCAATAAATTCAACTGCGTGATTTATTTAAGCTAGATTAAATATTTCCACACCGGTGATGTTTGCTACTTGTGTTAAAATCAAAGTACAATTATGGATACAATGATTCTAACTAGCGACATGTTAATAGACTGCATAAACAATGGGCTCTTCTTATTTAGACTTTCTAAGAACAGTTTTTATGAAGCAAAGAAAATATCTAAATATTAGAAAATAAAAAGAAAATACAATGAAGCAATAAAGATCTCACAATTCTTCTTGATTGAATTTTAAATCCACATCTAACTGGAATAAGAGGAGTTTAGCCACACATGGCTAAGAAAATAAAACTTAAAATTCGAGAGAACAATGGGGGGATGAGAGATTGATGTAATTCAGATCTCAATCCCCTTTTTAAAGGCTAAAACAACCTAAAATAGATAAGGAAATTAAAAGATAAATAAAAAAAATATAATTTGAATTATTTCCCAAGTTTATCTTCCTAAAAAGTAGCATAAGAAGTAGTTTTCCTATTTTGAAACACTGCTGGCTGCTAGGGCAAAAGTTTGTGAAAATTGAAAATCTGTATCTGCACGTCCTGACATTCCTTAGCCTTGGGCAAGGCTAACTTCAAATTTTCTTCTTAGCAATTCCCACGAAATCCTTTAGTCTTGGGCAAGGCTAAGACACCAAATTGCATTGTAAACGTCAGAAATCCTTCAAGCCACCTTAGCCTTGGGCAAGGCTAAGTTCATTTCTGCATAAATTAGTTCTTCAGACATATGTTCGACCCAATCTCGCCATGCTATCCCAAAATAACGCAATTGTGATCAAAATCTCTTCCTTTTCATAAATTAAACCCTGCATAAATTAAAAACATAAAAACCAGTAAAAATATCCCATTTAAAACAAAATCAAGGCATAAATGTGGGTTAAAACCATATAGAAAACATGTAGAAATGTACACCTAATAGAGAGTTTTCAGAAGCTAAAAAGGAAGTTGACCACAACACTAGTATTAGCTTTGCCGGAAACATGTGAAGACTTCACCATATATTGTGATGCATCCAGAGTGGGATTAGGGTGTGTTCTAATGCAGAATGACAAAGTCATATCGTATGTATCAAGACAGTTGAAGAACCATGAGAAGAACTACCCAATTCACGATTTGGAGATGGCTGCAATGATGTTTACACTGAAGATATGGAGACACTATTTATATGGGGTTAGATATGAGATCTTCACAGATCACAAGAGTCTTTAACATATTCTGACTCAAAAGGACTTAAATTTGAGACATAAATGATGGGTAGAATTGCTTAGTGATTACGACTGTAGAATACAGTACCATACATGCAAAGCAAATGTTGTCGCTGATGCCCTTAGTTAGAAATCATGGAGTAGTCTATCTCACATCATTGCACTATGACGAACGGTGGTCATAGAGTGGTACAGGCTGATTGATGAAGGGCTTCGACTGGAGATAGCTGAGAATGGTGCTTTAATGGCTTATATGAAGGTAACTCTAATGTTTCTTGAGCAAGTGGCTCAGAAATAGCATGAAGACCCAGAGTTGGTCAGAATTGCTAGATTAGTACATAATGGAGAAAATGACGAGTTCAGATTTGATAGCCAAGGTATTCTTCAATTTGGCAACAGATTATGTGTGCCATATGATGTTACATTAAAAGGAAACATTATGAGTGAAGCATATGATGCTCGCTATAGTGTTCACCCAGGGGCCACGAAAATATATCAAGATTTAAAGAAAATCTATTGGTGGCCTATAATGAAGAGGGAGATCACCATGTTCATATCATTGTGTGAGGTGTGCCAGAGGGACAAGTTGGAGCACCAAAAGCCAACACGGATGCTGAATCCACTACCAATCCCAGAGTGGAAGTGGGAACACATCTCTATGGATTTTATAGTTAGACTACCAGTTAGTTCTCACAGGTCTGACTCCATATGGGTAATAGTTTACAAACTCACAAAGTCGACGCACTTTCTATCGGTAAGAACTGGGTACTCCGTAGACACATTGGAACAGATTTATATGGATAAGATCATCATATTACACAGTACGCTTGTATTTATAGTATCTGATAGAGGACCATAGTTTACCTCACAATTATGGAGAAGTTAGCAAAATGTTATGGGAATACGGCTAGATTTTAGCACGGCCTTCCATCTACATATAGATGGACAATTCCAGAGGACCATTCAAACTATAGAGGATATGCTTTGGATGTGTGCTCAATTTTGGAGGTTCTTGGAAGCAACATCTACCATTGGTGGAATTTGCTTACAATAACAGCTACCATTCGAGCATAGGAATGGCTCTGTATGAGGCTTTGTATAGAAGGAAGTGCAGATCTCCTATATGTTGTGAAGAAGTCAAAGAATGTACATTGGCTTGACGCGAAATTGTGGAAGTCACCAATAGGGTGATTCCTATAATTAGGGAAAGATTGAGGACCTCAGTCAGCAAGCAGAAGAGCTATGTTGATGTCAGACGAAAATAAATAGTGTTTTAGGAAGGGGACATGGTATTACTAAAAGTATCCCCTATGAAAGGGGTGGTTCGTTATGGAAGGAAGTGTAAGTTGGCCCCTAGGTACATCAGACCCTACGAAATAATAAAGAAATTGAGTGATGTTACCTACAGGCTAGATTTGTGTTCTTCCATGGAGAGGATTTATCCCATTTTTCACGTGTCTATGCTGAGGAAGCATATGTCAAATCCTAGCAAGGTTATCAGAGAGCCAGAGTTTGAGATTGCAGAGAATCTCACGTATGTGGAATAACCTATTAGATTCTAGACACACAGATCAAGAAACTACAGAATGAGGAGATACTTATGGTTAAAGTAATATGGAACCACTATAGTGTTGAAGAATGTACCTGGAAAACTAGGGAATCTATGGTTCGGTAGTATCCCCACCTGTATCACCATTGAAAGTTAAGTAGAAAGTACTTCCCTTATTGTATAAGGAAAATTATGTAAATACGTTATGTAATGTACATATATGTGATAATGTTATGTTCTACAATATGTGTTATGCATGTTTCATGTTATGTTCTTTATTTTAGGTATGTATATTGAACATTCAGGGATGAATGTTCCTAAAGGGGGAAAGTATGTAACACCCGATATATTTTCGATGTCGAATTCTGAATTTTTGACCAGAATATTCATGTAATATTCAAAAATCAGGCCAGAATAGTGTTTAGGGATCAAAATATTAAGTTATAAAATTTAAAGGACTAAAATGTAAAATGTAAAATGTAAGTACTAGAATGAACAAATGGAAAAGTTAAGAAACTAAATGAAGTTTGGCTAGGGCGAACCTGAAAAGTCAGGTTCGGCCGTCGAACCCATGTTGCCACCTCCACTATAAATAGTGGAGGCAGCCAAAAGGGAGGAGCTTTGGCAATTCCTCCTCATTTTCTCTCAACTATGGAGAATCTTTAAGTCCCCAAAACCTAAGTAAAGGATCAAGAAGGTTTAACAAGAATTGAATCAAGTTGAAAGTTAGAATCCAGTAAGAAAAGCATAAGGAAAGCAAAAGAAGGATAAGAGAAAGACCTTAGAGAAGCTTGAATCAGAGTTTCCAATCAGTTAAGGTTCAATCCTAGAAAGTTAAATGTTCTAAATGATGATATAATGATAGAAATAAAATATGCAAATGAATTTAAGTAAAGTTTATGGTAAATTGAAGAATTTTAAGGAAGAATGTAAAATGACCCAATGATGAACAATGCAAAAACATATGCATGTCTAAATGACTTCAATGATGTTAAAAACATGTTAATAATGTTAGAATTAATTGCATGTTATTAAATGACAGAAATCAAAGACTAGGTTTACGGAAGTTTAGAAAGTTTATGGAAAAATGCATGAATGTGATGAAATAGTGATGCATGTTGATAAAATGAGTTTAGTTGAGTTAAATGTTGATAATACAATGTTTTAGAAATGAATTGAGGTTGAGTTGCAGGTTTTGGGCATGAAAATCATGCCAAGAACCCAGGTTTTGGTCACTGCCAAAATCTAGGTTCAACGGCTTAAAAGGAGTTTAGGCAGCTGAAACTTGGAAGCAACTCAGGGAAAGAAAAGGAAGTCCAGCTTCGGCAGCCGAAGGTTGGACTTTTGGTCACCCAAACTAGTGGCGAAAGAGACTAGTGGTAGCCGAACCTACTATCAAAAGTGAGACTTTTTTCTCTGTAAAGGTGACCTCGGCTGCCGAACCTACCGCCGAAAGTCCCATGTTCAACAATTTTTAACCTAAATTGCTAAGATTATGTATGTTATGACTATGTTATTTTTTATGGGGGTTTGTGGGATGATTTAAATACGTTTTTAAGTTAATGTTGAGTCTTTAATCCGACGTCCAATATACAGGATCAAACTCCAGAAATTAGGGATAGCAGTGACGAACTGAGGATTCGTCAAGTACGCTTAATTTTCTAGGTGAGTGGATACTTACTAAATATTTTTACGATATAGAAACTTAATGTTTTATGGCATACTCATGCATCACAGCTATTCCAGGTTGTTTTGCATTAGATAAGGAGATATGTTGCATTGCATTTATTACATGTTATGTGAAAGGTAGTATTGGACGACCCATAATCCCGTATGTTATGTTAATGATGGCTATGGATGATATTCCTAGGTTTGTCCCATACATATGCTATGTTGTCCATTTCGGCATGTCCCTTGAGATGTACCATAAATTGTCCCTCGGAAGTAATACTATAATGATTGGGATATTTTAGGGAATATCTATGTTTATGTTACAAAAGGGTAAGACCCATATGGCCGAAAGGAGCTTCTAGGAGCATATAAAAGAAGATGGTTATGCCAATTGGAACTTACTTAAGGATCTTGGTGACAGTATTACCTAAAGTGAAATGTCTGATGATGTTGCATGTTCACGAGCATGAAATATATGTTTTATGATTATGTTTTCTATATATGCTCACAAAGCTATTTCAAAATGGCTTATCCGTGTTCAGTCCTTCCATCCCATCCCCGACTCCCAATCCCATTTTTCACAAGTATGCAGGACGTACCAAAAAGCACTGGGTAGCTCAGACGTGGCACTGTGATGTATTTTTATGTATTTTTTGCCCTTAGGATGTGTACATGTTAAAGAACATATTTTAAAATCTCATGTATTTCAAATGCTTACATTTAGATTTTTTGGTACTTATGTTTATGTCCACCACGATGATGTGTATGGGTATAATATAAGACATTTGTACTTGGAATTTCATTATTTTAAGTTAATGTTATACCAAAATTCTTCTATATGCATGAGATTTGTATAATGTTTATGTTCATGTTATGGAATATGTTTATGTTAATGTTTACGGCTTGTTAGGGTTTTGTCACCTTCAGGTGGTTGGGATTCTAACGCTGGTAGCAGTGTCACACTCGCAAGCCCAGGCCTGTAACACCCACAAGATCGAGTCATGACAGCGTCTATCGGGATCACTCCCTCAAGGCAGGATTTGTTTATTTGGCTCAGTGGTCCTTCTTCTTCCCACTAGGTCGCTTCCCCCACGACTCGAACCCAAGACCTTAGCCTTAGCATTGCGAGTGTGAGTACCAACTTTAAACCTGTCACATCTCCCATGACACGTCTCCCACAGAATGACCAATGATTTCCCACTTCCTCTATAGGAAACCATTAATCACCCTGTAAGGAATAATTTTAATCATAGCTCAATAAAAACCTGTACAAATTTTTTGTTTTTGTCATTTTTCTAACAAATTATTTAAACATCATCATTTATATTAAACCAACATAAAAATTCATAAACCATGATAAATACATTTGTGTTTACCAAATATATATGAGAGTTTAAAATGCACGCAATATAATTATATGCATTTTTTATTACTGCCTCAACTAACATGATACTTACAAAAGTAAAGTACCTATTACAAAATATTGAGATACATATTCCAAATTACAATATCTACCTCTGAATTAACTTTAGCAAGCAAGTGCACTATTCTTCTTGTCTTCTCTTACTGCTTTCACTTGTGTTTATCAGGGATAAACGCTGAGTATAAACCCAGTAAGTTAACTCATGCACACATATAGCATGCCATATATCAAATTAAATCATGCACAACCATAATCCAATAATTTCATATCAACATCATCTTAAATCTTTAGTATCATCCACATAAACATTATCATTTACCAATTCATACAAATTACAATCATAAAGAACTAAAATGCAATGTCACATGTCATGTTATGAATGCATTTCATGCTATGCATCCACCATTCTTTCTTTCCTCCAAATATCATATATCATCATCTAATGGTGCACCATACTAAATATCTCAATATCATTGATACATTTTGCTTTTATAACGGGTCACCACTACATCTCTACGGGTCTTCCCATTTTTATTTTATACCATGGGTCACCACTACATCTCTACGGGTCTTCCCATGTTTCATTTCACATCACAGGTCACCACTACATCTCTACGTGTCTTCCTGTGATGATGCATGATATGTTATATGTATTCATGATAATATATGCATCAAACCATATCTAATAATCTCACTATCATATTCACAGCTTTTCTTTACAATCATTCTCAACAATTCCATCTCATAAATCTCATTTCCAAATCAGATGTCAATCACATACAATGAAATGTTTAGTCAATATGCTTACACCTTAATATTCACAAACAATTCCTCAAACATATGTAAAGATATTCCTTTACTATCTTTCACATTTCCTCAACTCACATTCATTTGCCACATTTCC
>CAOGCB010065153.1:0-15884 GCA_948266635.1 Cnidoscolus chayamansa
TGTTTTAATCTCTTTAATTGGTGAAAGGATTACATAGTTAAGGATTTAAAAATTATTTATTTTTTATTGTATTTTTAATAAGAAAAAAATTAATTAATTTTATTAAATCACATCCAAAAATTTTAGTGGGTTTGGACTATACAAGTTATTCTCCTTTTTCTCAATTTTGAATTTTATTAGAAAAATATGTATTTTGAAAATTTTAATTAAACATTATAATAAGATATTTGTACTTTTTTTTTGAACTTATATAATTTTTATTAATATATGAAGGAAAACTTAACTATTAAGTTAGAAAAAATTTCATTAAAATTCAAAATTTATGGAATGAACCATTCAAACCTATTTGATTCATAGGTCCAATTTTAATCATATGTATTAATACACGAATTAAAACTATGAATCACAGTCTAAGTGTATATTGTTTGCAAAAAACGTAAAATCGAAGAGAATTATTTGTCCTCTTGATGTCCTTATTCTTCACAGTAATTAAAAGTAGGAGAGAAAACCAGAGAGAGAACGCCGTTCTAGAGACTTTTTCTTTCTCATGGTTTTCAGAATATTCATATTATGAAGAGATGGCAACTGCCATCTTAGCAATTGCACAATCCTATATGGATTCGGATTGACCAACATGGGTGATCTGGACCTAAATTCCTTCATCTCCCACTCACTCATGATGGGTAGACTCTCTTTTATTATTCTGCAAATTCATACTTTATAAGTAGACCGTATGACCAGTGTATTCTATCGAGAGCTCAATAACTATATACCTGTTAAGATAATGTAGTTTCTCGATTAACAGAGTTTTTAGAGTAAATGTAGTATGCAGTACCCTATACCATTTATCACAATTAAGTTTCTTACAATCTCTTTCATAATTTTGTTTTGAGTTCATAATTAAACACAATTGTTCTATCGATAAACACAAATAAGGTGATATATTGTTATGATTTTCCTCTTTTCACGATGCTCTCGACCTTAACTTAATTTGCTTTTCTAGAAATGTCCCGCTAGATTGAATAAAAAACATAATAATTTGGTAACACTATAAGATAGCAATTATTAAATTAAGTCTTGAGTAACTGATTAGAGTTATAAGGGTATAAAGTGAAGATTATTTATAATCTTCAGGTTTCACACAATATTAAGTAGAGATTTAAACTTATATTTGCCTTATTTGGACACTTATTGCATACGTGTTATGAATCACATACCACAATATTAATTTTTTTAACGCGTATGTCTTAATATTGTCAATACTGTGCAGATCATGACTCAAACATTCTAATGTTTGACTTTGAGTTCACATACCTACTCCAAATAATATACTTTAGAACTCACATCTGGTATTTTATGACTGATTAATTATTTTTTAATCACACATGATCAAAATTCATTCTCAAATGCGATATTAATTATAAACTTTGAGCTTAAATATATTATTATCTTTTACTAATAATAAATTTATAATTGTCTCATCTTCATTAGTCACTCAGATAATGAAGGTAACTGTTTGTGTGAATAAACAATCTTTTATTTATCTTACATACATTAAATAAATATATATATATATATATATATGAATTCACATAAAATACATGAACATAAATATATTAATATTTATGCAATCTTAATTATCTAACATGCCTATTAAAAACTTCTTTAGCAATAGGCTTTGTCAAATGATCAACTGTCATATCATGTGTAGATATATATATTTTATGTTCACTTCTTTCTTAGAAACCATATCTCCAACTAAGTTATATTTTATATCAATATGCTTAGTCTTTCTATGATACTTGGGATCTTTTGCATAGGCTATTGCAGCTTGACTATCATAATTGGCCGTCATTGGTTCCACAGTATTGTTAAATACTCCCAAAAGTACTAGAAAACACTTTAGCCACAACTTCTTATACAGTTGTCGAGAATGCCACGAACTCAACTCAGCTTCCATTGTGGATAAACCTATACAGGATTGTTTCTTACTACTCCACGATATGGCGCCATTATTCAGTAAGAAAACATATCTCGTGGTAGATTTTCTTTCATCCAAATCACCTCCCAAATCAACATCAGTATAACCCTTAAGAAGTAAAACTTTTCCTTAATAACACAATGAGTAATCAATAGTGCCTTTAAGATATCTCAATATCTTTTTGATTGCTTTCTAATGTTGATGTCCTGGATCGAATTGATATCTACTAACCAATCCGACATCATAATAAATGTTTGGTCTAGTACACATCATAGCATACATAAGACTCCCGACTGCATTAGCATAAGGAACTCTTCATCTGTTCTATTTCTTGTTGGATCTTGGGATACATTTTTCGACTTAAAGCTTCGCTTTTAGAAATAGGATTGTCTATAGGCTTGCAATTTTGTATATTAAATCGTTCAAGAATTTTTAATATATGGCTCTTGTGAAAGAGACAATAGATTTTTAGAACGATCTCTTGAAATCCTAACTCCAAGAATATATGCAGCTTCACCCATAACTTTCATTTCAAAATTTAGATGATAGCCACTCTTTTATTTATAGAATATATTCTTTGTCACTGCCAGCTATAAGTATGTCATCAACGTATAATGATAATATTACAAACTTATCTTTGGATATTTTTGTACACAATGATCTTCATCAATAATAATGAAATTATGTAACATAATTGCACTATGAAATTGAATATACCATTGTCTAGAAGATTGCTTAAGACTATAGATAGATATCTTAAGTCTGGACACTTCATATTCTTGACCCTTTTTAACGGAACCTATAGGTTGTTCCATATAGATTTCCTCTTCTAACTCTCCATTGAGAAAAACAGTCTTGACATCTATTTGATGCAACTTAAGATCTAAACTGGCTACTATGGACAAAATTATTCTAATGGAGGTAAATCTCATAATAGGTGAAAACGTTTCCTCATAATCAATTCCTTCCTGTTGTGTATAATTCTTAGCTACTAAATGAGCTTTATATCTTTCGATACTTCCATTAGCCTTTCTTTTAATTTTAAGAATCCATTTGTTCCCAATTGCTTTAGGTTCCATAGGCAAATCAACCAACTCCCACACGTGATTTGATTGTATAGACTTTATTTCTTCCTCCATTGCCTTAATCCATTTATCCTTAGCAGGGCATGTGAGCGCCTCATTCACATTTTTAGGCTCCTCATTATATTACAAAGTAACTATAAATGCTTCCACTTCAATATCAAAACGACGACGAGGAATACATGGATGACTTGTTCGTCGTAATGGAGATTGATAAATTGATTTATCAATGTTAGAGTTACTCCCATAAGGATCAACAGTATTAGTTGGAACCTCAACTAATCGTCTTTAAATATCAATATGAACATTTTCATTGATATTTGAAATACTCCCACTAGAAAAAAATATCCATTTCAGGTTCTACAAGAGAAATAGATTGATCCTTAATTTCATATAGAGATAAGTCTCGACTAATCTCTTCCTGTTTAGAAAATTCTTTTTCTAAGAATGTGACATCTTGTTATTCAAATTTTGTAACTATGCCACTATCATGTTCACCATTAGATCCTTTAGATTGTTCTGAGTATCTGATAAAGATACATTTCCTTCCCCTTGGACTTTATTTTCCATATTTATGAGAAGGAGCGTGAACAAAAGCATCACAACCTCATAGTTTTAAAATATTAAAAACAAGTTTTTTGTTATTCCGTAACTCATATGGGGTTGTAGTTATTAACTTAGAAGGCACACGATTAAGTACAAATGTGGCAGTAAGTAAAATATCACCCCAATAGGTAATAAGCAAATTAGTTTGTGCCATCATTGACCTAACCATTTCAAGCAAGGTTCTATTTCGACGTTTTGTAACACCATTTTGTTGCGGTGTATAAGGGATAGTTAATTGTTGTTTAATTCCCTTTTCATCACAAAATCGTGTAAACTCATTGGATAAATATTGTTGACCATGATCGGTTTTAAGTGTTTTTATTTTCTTATCCATTTGATTCTCAACTAAGTTCGTAAACTTAATAAAGCAACTTAAAGCCTCGGATTTGTGAGATATCAAATAAACATATCAAAATCGAGTAAAATCACCAATAAATGTCATGAAATAAATAGCAAATGCCTTGCTTTAATATTAATTGGACCACATATGTCAGATTGAATTAATTGTAATGGAGTCTCGACTCTTATGCCCTTTCCAAATGGTTTTCTTGTCGTTTTTCCAGCTAGGCAATATTCATAAGTAGACAACTCTACTTTATCAATATTACCAAGTAGGCCTTCCTTAGCCAACCTATTCATGCGTTGTCAGCCAATATGACCTAGCCTAGAATGCCATACATTTACATCATTTGAAGAATCAAATGAAGATGTGAATAAAGAAAAACTTACATTAGTAGGAACTTGGTCAACATCTAATACAATAAAACCATTTAGAAAATATCCAGTACCATAACTGACTTGGTGTAAGAGTAAATCAACACCATCAGAATGAAAAATAACTTTGAAACCTAGTTTAATCAACATAACAATAGACACTAAATTTCGACGAATTGTAGGTGCGTATAGTACATCATGCAGGTAAATAATTGGGCCTCTACGCATATCCAGTTTGCATGTTCCAATCCCTTTAACTTCCACTATGGAATTATCACCCACATATATCCGTCTTGATCCATGTGGGATTCACCAAAATTCTACGAAGGCATTCCTATCCTTCGATATATGGTCTGTTGCTCCTAAGTCTAAAGTCCACAAAGGAATAGATTCAATTAGAAAAACAGAGCTAGAAACATTAAACAACACTCTTAAGTGTAAGAAGGTCATACACATTTTGAGGCGGTGCATTGCAGTCACGCGTAAAATGGCCTTTATTGCCACAATTGAAACATTTCACCTTAACTATGTTCTTCTTCTTTTTCTTGAAAGCTGCCTTCCCCTTTCCCTATTGATCAAACTTTGGCTTCTTGAAAGCCTATCCCTTTCCTTTCTTTTTCTGAAACCCACCATGCTTGCGCTTGCGTCCTTGTTCATCTTGTGAACTGGAATGAGCCATGTACACATTTGTACCAGACTTATTAATCTCAAGGCGCTCTTCCTCAAGTTCAAGATGTTGCCTAACATCCTCCATGGTCTGTATATTCACATTGTGAGTCATATGCATTTTCGTATTCTCCTAGGTTGGAGGAAGGGAGCTAATGATAGCTTAGACTTGTTGTTCATCAATCAACACATGACTTGCATCCTTCGGCTCATTTACCATGTTTGACATATGCCTCAAATGTTTTCGCATGGTATGATCACGACATTTCTTATAAGTATCAAACTTGATACACTCCCTTAGTCTTGCCAAAGAAGTTTTTCCAAACTTATCTTTCAATGCAGACCATATGTCTCTAGCATTCATATGTTTGCGAAATTCCCGCATAACATCATCATCTATACTACTTAGCAAAGTAATGCGAACTAAATAATTCTTTTTCTTCCAAGCATCATAAGCCTCCTTATCTTTCATAGATTGCTTAGATGTTCCTTCATCAGGTATAGGCATTATTATGTTCAAAGCCTCAAGAGCCTCTTGCTCTTCCAAGACATACTAGATTTTCATACTCCAAGTCTCATATTATCACCAATGAGTTTCTCACTCTTGTTTAACTCAGTGACAATATTCTTAGCAGTAGACGTCATACTGATATAACATTATAAAAGGAAGACAATGATATAATAAATAATTCATATACAAAAAAAAATAGAATCATGCTAGTCTTGCTTCAAATTAGACTTAGAATCGAAAGTTCACTAAGTTCATAATCATCATCAAAGAATCTAACGTAAAATAAGTCTTACAAAATTAACCATATAAACAATAATAATATTTAAGTATGAAACTTAAGATTAAACTTACAATTAATGCTAATAGCATTTTTTTTAAAAATTACAAAAAAGTATATTCATATTATCTACTTCATTGAAGTCTATTCAGTATAAAAACATCCAACGAACATGTATTGAATTAATCTTACATGTCATCATTCAACCTATAACCAGCTTTGGAAACACAGGTTTTATCAAACTTTGTGTGACACCCTCACCCCGGATTATGACTAACCCGAACTGAGAATGACTCTGGTGTCACTTATCCGGTTAATCCATTTTTTTTTAAATGAAAAGATTAAGAAGCCTTGTATCTAAATAGTGATATAATATATATATATATATTTTCATACATAAATATGTTCTTACATTTGAACTTAAACTTTTTACATCTCAAACTACTATTGAGTTTACTACTTATCCTATAATATACATGCCATAATCTAAGTCCAAAAATTCTAATAGCAAACAAAACAAACCAGCGGTATCTTGCTCTTAGGATGTAGATCTCCTAGATAACCAGCTCTTCTACTCTCTCGATTCAGAATCTGCGTGTGGTGAGAACCAACATGATGAGTATATTTTACTCAATTGGTGTACCAATATAGTAAATAAGCATACGATGTATAAATAATTCAACATATAATCTTAGCACATTCATCATGTCATGTAAATTAAACTTTATCAGTTAATAATCATGTCTCGCCAAATTTCATTTATTATAGTTTGGAATTTAACCAGCATTTAAGGCCCATAACATATCAAGTAGAATTGACTGATAGTTACAAGAATCACCAATGTATACACGGAGGGCATATCAGCCAGTCCATATGGGGTACCTAATTCATAATCCCGTATAACAATTTTAAGACGCAAGATAAGTAGTTGTGGTCCCTATGACATGTCATACCTCTAATCTATCTTTCGGTTTTCGACTCAATTGACTAAGGCCATATATATATATATTATAGTTTCCTTCTTTATCGTGACATGCATTATACCAATACCAAGTCATTTTATGCATTACAGGCAACCTGAGTGATTTTATTGTTTATCATGTTCCATTGTTATTTTAGGCTACATACATCCGCCGGTATGTTTCCTTCTTATTCATCATGTTCTATTAAGTTAAGACTTCGACAACATCAATGCTGTTTATCTCGATATATTCTTATTGGTCATATTCCATTACTATTTTAGGGCTACATATATCAGCCCGCATGATACTTTCTTATTCATCATATTTCATTATACTAAGGCTACAACAACAATTAATATTGTTTAACCAGATACATTCTTGTTGATCATATTCCACTTTATTAAGGTTACAACACATTACCATATTTTACGTACATACTCATATCTATATTTTCATCTAGTGAATATTCCTATATATCACGCCTTTCTTTTAGTTACAAATTTATTTTAGTATGAGTCTCTTATAATTTATTCAGGTCAATACTATGATTCAGTCTAATGTCCGAGTCATCCTAACTAATTTATTATCTTATCCGAGACATCCCATATTGTGATATTCTTAATATTATATTATTTATACCAACATCTTACATTAAATCCTATCAAATCTTTATATTCCGTATTATTAGAGTCAGTAGACCTATATAATATTTATTCTCTTTTCCGATTATCTTATTAGTATCTTCCATGCATTTTCCACCTATTCTACTAATATTAGCTTCATGCATGTAAGTTCTAACTTCTTCTATTACATGTATTTGTCTCCACTGTTTGATATAATACCTATCATCACAACACACATATAGCAACAAACTCATTTTACCCAATATAACACATAACCTAGATATGTAGTCCCTTTTTCCTCTCCTTCCTTCATGTCTACTTTATCAACTCGACGATCACTCTTTTCTTCCCTTTTTCCTTCACACTTACTATTCTTCTTCCTCCTTCCTTGTTCAGGTCTACGTATGGCTTCCTCTTCTCCATTGTAGCTTCTTCTAAGCTTCTCCAAGATATCTCAACACAAATCTTTTGGATTTCTCCCTACTTGGATGCTCTCAACTCTAAAAACTACTCTATGTAATTTTAAGAAAAATCTCTCTTTTCACTTTCTGTAACTATGAAAGTGGTATTCCTCTTAAGCTTAAATACTACTTGCTACATGTTAACTCTCACCTACTGAAGACACTTGTTCTTTATACAATACATGTCTTCATTAGGTTTAAAGTAGATTCCACTCGTCCCATTCTTGGCGACATATGACACTTCTCACAGTATGACCCTCATTTATTATCCACTAAATCATAATTATTATTTTATTCCTTCCCGATTAAAATAAATAAGTTATTTTTACTTTTCCTTTCATTATTCTTTCTTTCATTCAACCAAAACATTCATTCCTCTACTTTGTGATTGAGACTTTATTACGTCCCTTGTCTTTCTATCATGTTCAATGGATCTTCCTTATTTCATTCTCGATAAACCGAACTTTCAACGTTCACACTTAACTGAATTTCAATCCAAGTTTAACCGACTCATCCTTGTCTTCCCCTTATTGGACCGTAATATTAATCTATCCAACTGTGTCTTATTTCTCTCCCTTGTGACTCATCTCCTTATTTTGCCAATTTATACTCTAAGATATTTTCCCATTAGATAAAAACATATATGTCCTCTTCTTCTTTCTACTGCAATACATTATCTCGGTGAAATTACAACCGAGTCTTATCAACCGTAACATGATTTCTATTACGGTCAGCACAATCTCTATCACGGTTAATGCTTTCCTACTTAGTCCCTTATTTTATTTATTACCCTTTGTAGATTTATTCTTTAATATAACAATACTTCTTCATTCATTCAAAATTTATACATGCTAATCAAGATTACAGAAAGTAGGGTGTTACACATTGTCTCTTACTGTCTTTCATAGACTGTCCCATAGAACGAGTCATAGTCATTTTAGCTATCCAACTAATCCATTCATCGATAAAGTTTTCAACTAGACACTTGTAAGTACAATTGGTTTGACTACTCAATTTTCTTCAAAGCTCATCAAGGATACCCTTCTGATTAATTGTAGGTAGAGATGACCATAGTGCATTGTATTTCTAAATATCTGACAAGAGGCCCTCATTCCAAACTATACGTTGAATTAACCCATTGACACTTATAATATCTCTTATTAGACATTCTAGGTCATTCCCTTTCACATTTGGTCCAATGGCAAATTAATCAAATTTTTAATTCTTCTCCTCACTCGAGATCGTTGTTCTATGAGTATTGATCCTTCGAGGTGTCCTTATTAAACGTGTCATAATTTTCTATAACAAATTATAGAAAATAATAAAAAAATATTAATAAATTTTCATAATTTTATGTAACATATTACAGAAAAAAATAAAGAAAAAATATTAATATTATATTTAAATTTTTTTTAAAATTATTTGTGACTTAAAAATTAAAATAAATTAATCGAGAGAAAAAAATATTTACAAAAAAAAAAAATATTTAAAATTTTCTTCCCTTAATTTTATTAACATAATAAATTAATAAAAAAATAAAATTAAGTCACAAATATGTATACATGCTTTTAAAAAAAATACAATTTTTTTATTAAACTGCCTTAATCAAAATAGCATGTCATTTACAGAAAATGACAAGCCGTTTAGACGAAACGACAAGTCGTTTTGAGAAAATGACCTATTGTTCCATGCAAGGCTGTCGCGCGTCATGTGCCACTCACATGGCGCACATACGCGCAACATGCGGCGCGTGTGATACACACACTGCCTTTCTGGTTGAATTTTGCAGTGAATTTTCGGCCGATGTGGGGTTTTTGGGTCCTTCTTTCAATTGGTATAATTTTTTTAGTCCTAAAAGTTGATAAAACTACAAATTTGAGAAACAAATTCTCAATAACATATTGAAAATGCACTAAAATGGTCTTCTTCAACCTTAAAATTTGATACAGAAAGGGATGATAATTTATGAACTTTGATTATTTATATCTTAGTCATTTATGTACAGAAATTTTTCATGTAATAGACCAATGTGAAGTCTGCGATATCTATTTTGTATTGGTATAATTTTTACTAACTAATCACAACATACAAATTACACAAAATTATTTGAACATAAGCTTGTGATTTATTTACTATAACTTTCAAAATTTCAGAGTTATGAAACAGAAGGTGAAAAGAAAATTTTTTATTGCGTTTGTAACATCAAAACTACATAGAAATTAAGAATCAAACAACCTAAGCTCTGACACTAATGAAGAATTTTCATTAAAATTCAAAATTCATGGAATCTAAACCATGGAATATTCAACCCTATTTGATTCACAAGTCCGATTTTAATCTCATATATTAATACACGAATTAAAACTATAAACCACAGTCTAAGTGTACCTTGTTTACAGAAAACGTAAAATCAAAGAGAATTCCTTATCCTATTGATGTCCTTGTTCTTCATAGTAATTAGAAGAAGAAGGAGAGAAAACCAGAGAGAGAATGTTGTTCCAGAGAGAAAAAAAAGACTTTTTTTCTCATAGTTTTCATAATATTTATATTTTGAAGAGATGGCAACTGCCATCTTGGCAGTTGCACAATCCTACACCTATGACCATCATGTCACTAAAACACTGAGAATTTAAGTCTCAAAATGTAATGAAAAAACACTCGAAGAAACATCATATACGAACTATGTTTGGAGGCTGAGACCTAATCATAGGACTAACATGTGAAATAGCTACCCCTTGTGAAGGTATTTACAACCATATTAGCTTGTCTTCTAACCCGAATCAAAAGTCCAGAGAAACGTTTGTGATAACAATTGTCTACAATCATAAACCACATGTTCAAACTCTATGATAATATGTTTCTCCTCGATTAACAATCTCAACACAAATTTTAGAATATATCTCTATATCAATATGCCAATTACAATTTCCCAACCAAACCATAACTTATGTTAATGAGAGAAGGTGAACCGCATTAGGCTCATAAGTAATGCAAAATAACCAATCATACTCATCAAATAGATGCCGTTTTGATTTCTAATTAACACTGATGCATTAAGATTATGCTTTAAATGATCACAAGGAGATTTTCGCCTCACCTCATGACCATTTATCCACCTTGTGCTATCAATATTTATATTCCTTCCTTCCCTGTCCTCCTAATGTTGCAAGAATAAAGATATTTGTAATTTATATATCTTAAAAATATAAAGAGCATTTATGAATTTTATAAATATAAATAGTATTGAAAGTTTACATTTCTTTCTCCCTTACAATCCATTTCTATGAAATTGTGTTTTCAAAAATAAAAATTTGATATAATCCTACTTCACTATGTAGCAAGTATAGCTAGAAGGTTATCTAACTTTGAATTCCCATGATAATTCTATATGATACCAGTGTTTGGATTCCGACTACTTGAAGGTTACCAAAAATTCTAACAAACCTCGACATAATCTTGCACATGCATATTTCCTAAATCTCTTATGTTATAATACATTCAATATTCATAAAATATGAACATATGTACATATTACATGCCTTTAAAATATACATCATAATTTAATATTTTTGTTCATACTAGAGATTTAGGACATAAACATAACTTAACATTTCTTCCTAGGGGCATATAAACTCTATCACCATATATACACGTCTAGAGTCTACCTTGACTTCTTCTTGCATTTCTTGCTAACCTATATAGATTGAAAAATGGGAAGTAAGATTTTTGTCACCAGTGAATTTCTAAATCCAATTGTGCTCGACTTACTTGCAAGCTCTTTAGGACTTCCACATAAATATAATTCTATTAGTACCCAGATGGCTCAACAGCTTCTCAAGACTTCCTTTTAATTTAGTGTATAGCGTTAATGGCTCTTCTCAGCTGGTTAAAATGTTAAAAGAAAATGTATTAAGGGAAAAAATGAAAAATGTAAAAGTTTCAAAGGATAGAAAATGGAAGAGAAAATATACGAAATGGTCAAAAGAGGAAAATGTACACATGAGCACAATGAGTGAGGTCTAGAATTGAGCCACGTTCAATTTTTGACCCTAAGTCAAGCCATTCTCCCTATATAAAGGAGATCGCCATGGGCAGGAGAAGGTTACTCATAGAAACCTTTCTCTCCCATTATTTTGACGAGCCTGACAAATTAAAAATGGAAAAAAAGCAAGAGAAATAAAGGGAAAACGTTCATAGTGTGCAGATTCATCGAAGGAGTTGAGGGAATAACATAAATGAGTGGAGGAACCACGAGTTTGAATCATTCACTAAGGGGAACCAGTTGTAAAACCTAACACTTTTTCGATGTTTGAAATTTGAGTTCTTGATCGAAATATTTGCAAAATATGCAAAAACTAGGCCGGAATAGTGATTAAGGTATAAAATGTCAATTTAAAAGAGTTTAGAGACTAACATATAATAGATGAAAGTTTTAAGAATGAAAATGCAAAGATGAAAGAAAGTGAAGGACCGAAGTGGAAGTTCGACTAGGGTTTGCTTGGAAAGCCTGGTTTGGCTGTCAAAACCAGCTGGCCAACTTTATCTATAAATAGTGGGGCAGCTTGGTTGGAGAAGAGTTATATGTTCAAACATTTCTCTCAACTAGCTGAAAAATCCTAGAAGCTTAAGATCTCCAAAGCTTAAGTAAATTGGTGCATTTTGAAGATAAACCCAAAGATTAAGGAATTGTGAAGTAGAAAATTTTTGAAGAAAAGTACAAAGGGAGAAGGAGATTCAATTATCTTGTTATTGGAGGTTCAATCCAAGTCCAACTAGTTGTTGCCTCCAAATTAGGTTAGAAATTTATGTGCAAATGTTGATTAGTAAAAAATGAAGTACATGTATGTAATATAAGAGCAAGTTTGAAGGTTATAGAGTTAAAAATGCAAAAAGTTGATAAATTTTCCAAATGAAATTAGTTAATGCATGTTCTAAATGGGTAATGTTAGTGCTAAATGCACTAGAAAATTGAATGAAGTCTTGCATGTAAATAAATAATTGTAAGATTCAAAGTGTTGAAAAGTTTATGGAAACTTTGATAATGTGTAGAAATGATGATGCATGTTGAATTTATGATGCTAGATATGTTGATTAAAGTTGTAGAGATGTGAAAATGATGTATAGAAGTGTTAAAAAGTGTTTTTGCAGGTTTTTGGGTTTGTGAAACATGCAAGAACCGAGTTCGGTGGCCAAAAGAATGGTTTGGCTGTCGAAACTGGAACTTGGTCGAGGAATGTTTGGGCAGCCAAATGATGCTGCCAAAACATGTGATGACTTGGTAAGGGAAATGGTTCGGCCGTCAAAGGTGCCGCTGAACCACATGGTAAAGGGTTTTTCGGGTTCAGGCTTCGACTACCGAACTAGGTCCCTAAAATAGAGTTATATATCTTTGTCCAAGGATCCTTCTACTGCCGAACTTGCTGTCGAAACTTCCCTGCCAACAACTTTAATATAAGTTGCAAAGTATGTTTTAGTGTCATGATATACTATATTATGTGGAGATTTATGGGAATGTTTTAAAGTATGCAAAAGGTATATAGTCAGTCTCTAATTCTGAGTTTGTCAATATAAATTAGAACTCAGGAACCAGGGACTCCAATGATAGACGAGAGGATTGTCTAGTGTAACATCCGACACTTTTTTTATTTCAGAATTCCAATTTTTGAAATCGAATATTCTCATAATATTCAGAAACTGGACCGAAAAAGTGAATAATGTTTAAAAATGTAATAAAGAAGTTATTATGGATTAAAATGCAAAGAATAAAATGTAAAAAGATGCCAAAATGATAGAAATAAAAAAATGCAAAAAGAAGGGTAAAATGGGAAATGAGGTCTATGCTGGTTCAGAGACAAATCAAAGGTGTGACAATCGAACCCAACACCGAACCATTTCCCTATAAGAGGGAATGGTCACATCAAGAGATGGTTTCTCACAAAAATTATCTCTAGCAAATCTGTGCTAAGATTAAAGATCCTCTAAAATACTCCAAAGACACTAAAGATTGAGTTGATAAGTGTTAAAAGAGTCTAGAATCATTAAGTAAAGTAAGAGAAAACAAAAGTTGGGAGTTGAGCAAGCTTCCACCGAATTGAAGCAAGAATATTGACGGGAGAAACTTGAGGAATCGAGCTCTCCTTCACCGATTTTCTTCAAATCAAGTTAGTTGGACTCCTTTTAGCTTGTATTAGGGTAAGTGGGTGAGAACTAGGACATGCATGCAAGGTTAGAGAAATTGGATGAAAGTTGGATGGTTTTGGATAGGAACCCCGATTCTTGAAGAGATGAGTTGATGCATGTTTTAGTTGTTTAAAAAATATGAAATGCATGTGTTGATGATAGTAGAAGTGAATGTGGGATTACATGTCAAGTTTGATGAAGTTGCAGTAAATGTTGAGAATGAGAGATGATGACCAATGATATGCATGAAATGTTAATGTTTGATACAATGCAGGTATCTTGATGATGTTATTAAGGTTAGATGATGTTGTTTCAGGTTAAAAGAGGTGTTTCTAAGTGAAAATTTACATGAAAATATATCTAGATGTATTGAAAACACCTAGGAGCAGGTATTGACCTTATGGGCAAAACCTAGTTTTTGGCCACCAGTATAATAATCTGGTTACTATGAAGTTAGGCTTCTGGACCGAGTCATATAGATGACCTAAGGGTACAACCGAGGCATTTTATGACTCAGTAAGGAATAAATGAATAGTAACCAAGCCATTTGATTGACTTGGTCAATGAAATGATTTGATAGTCGAGGGATATACCTCAAATATCACTCGGTGAGGTATAGTAAGATGGTACCTCGGGTACTCAAAGAGTATCACTCGGTATAGAGTTATAGTTTGGTACTGAGGGATGCAGTTAGGGCATCACTCGGCTAAGTAGGGAAATGGCTCGAAAACCGTAGGTGAGTGATGGATATCCCAATTTCCAACTATAGTACCTAAGGTAACCGGACAGTAACTCAAAAGTAAAGAAATAATGCACGGGGAAGTATAAAAATGTGTCTTAGAGTATAAAAAACGCGTATATGTATTGTCTCTAATCCAAAGTCCTTCAATGTAGGGTCGAACTCAGGGAACCAAAGGCAACAATAATTGGATTGTTATTAAGATGCAATTTTCTAGGTGAGTAGATGCTAAATGCTTTCAAATTGTATGGACACATAATGATTTTATGGCATATGCATGCATCACAATGTTAGGTTGCTTGCATTAATACCACATGATATTGCATTGCATATATGATAGATGATATATATGATTCGTTCAATTTTGGATGAGTAATAGACTTCATTATATGATGAATGACGGATTTAAATCAAAGGTATGAGCAACCAAGTTGGCCGAAAGGAGCTATTTGGCACTAGTATATGGTAAGAGTAAAATGATTAAAAGGAGCTTTTTGGCACTATACTTAATGGTAAATAAAGGTTTGAGGATATGCTTCAGCTGCCCGGATCATGGCTTGGGGTATGCAAGTCCTAAGGAGTTGCCTCAACAATCGAGCACCAAAGTCTATGGGAATAGATTCACCTTACTTGCAAAGTTATGTGAAATGTTTGCATATGTTGCATTACACTAGCATGAAAATGAATAATTTTATGTATGTTGTTTTAAGAATTATATCAACAGCTAGGAACTAAAGAGGTAGAGAAGAGTATTTACAAGCTTGCAAAGTTGAGAGAGAGGAAAATTAGAGACTTAAACCAAGTTAAGTGTATAAAGGACGAAGCTCGGAGGATTTTGACAAGAGATAGTGAGATTAAGGAGAGATGGAGAGCCTATTTCGATCAACTGTTCAACGCAGAACATGAACAAGATTTTATGGATCTCCCAATGATAGATAAAAATCTCAGTTGGATAAGGTGTATCAGAGTTAGTGAAGTAAAGGAGGCTTTGAAACATATGAAAGTTGGTAAGGCATGTGGTCCAGATGGTATTCCTATAGAGGCTTGGAAGAGCCTTGGAGAGGCAGGAGTTGCCTGATTAA
>CAOGCB010065239.1:0-12644 GCA_948266635.1 Cnidoscolus chayamansa
GTGTACAATTTATTTAGGCCTATTTTGTTTGATGCACCATTTAATGTACTCGTCTGCACAGCTTCAACAAAAATAAAACAAAAGAGAGAAAGTGGACTTATATATTCATCCTTCCACGTACTGCTATTTAGATGGCATCCATATGTTATTTTAATCTCATTATATTTAACTAAAAAGATTTAAGTTACGAATCGTTTTAATTCTCTGCAATCCCATTAAGTGATGTATGTTCATGAAAGCTTCAAACATATGAAAATCAACAGAGACATGGAAAGGGTGAATTGGGTGCATATTTATAGAGTGGAATCAATCTATGGATTTGATTTGCATGCAAAAGTTTTAATTTTAGAAGAAAAAAAAAAGACGTTAGAAAGCAGCTTCCCTTGAAAAATTAATCTCTTTAGGGTACGTAGGTCCAAATTTAAAAGGGTCATCGACATTAATTTTCATTTTTTGTTAAAGACTTGCATGCCCTGTTAATGTTTGCGTTTCTTCTCAATGAAAAAAAAAAAAAAAAAAAAGCTCATTTTTTTAACATGTTTTTTTATGACATCAAAAGGAGAGAAATCTTTCCTTTCCTTCTTCTCTTTTCTCACCTTTTTCTTTCTCTCTTTTGTTAAAGAGGATGTTGATTCAACTTGTACACACACACACAAAAAAGAAGCTACCATGCATCCATACATATTGTATATTCTACAGAATGTGCAAAAGGTGGTTATATGATCAGATCGGCCTTGATGTTGATATGATGGGTCCCATGGATTCCACTAATGACATGCTTTTAGTCGGTGGTATTGATGATCAAAGTCAGGGCAAACATTGCATGTCTAAAGAAGAATATGGGTCCGAATCATTAAGTTTCTTTTCTTGATTTGGCTATTATTGTAAATTTTTTATGCTTTATCCTTATAATTTCAAATATATATATATATATATATATATATATAGCTTCAAACAAGGTTTTGTCATTTAAATAAATTAAGTTTTTATTACAAAACAGTAACACCTAAACATCATTAAACACAAAAGTATTGAGTCCTAAACGTCAAAAGAGAATCACAACAACAATGGTGATATTGGGCTATAAGAGGGGAACATAAAGGCTGTTCTATCACATGCACATCACAATCTTTAATTTTTTTTTTCCCCTTTCTGTTCTATCTTCTCTTCTTCTCTTCTTTTTATACTGTGGCTGAGTGATGAACGTTAAAGAAGAGTAAAAAAAAATTAAAATTAAAATATAAAAAGGGTCCCAAGATTCAAGATTGCTGCTTATTACTAAGACTACTACTACTACTACAGTACTACTCCTCAATCCAAGGGATTCCTTTGTGGTGATCAAAAGCCACATTTGGGTCCCTCCATTATTCATGCTCACCATCATTTCATGCATATATATAAAGCCCCACCTCCTAGCTAGCTACGTAGCTAATTAAAGTGGCAAATTTTCTTTTTTCTTTTTCTAATTAATCTTTCTTTTACCATGATGGCTACCAATAATTCATGCTACGAAGATGGTAATCTTTGATTCATCAAAATTCGATGTAAATTAATTATCAAATAATTAATCGGATGGCCATCCATCTATCATGTTCTGGGGAAATGCAGTAATCTTCAAATCATTTGCATTGTTGTGTTGATCCAGGCAGTCCAGTTTTTTTTGCTTTTCTTTCTTTTCTTTTATATATATATAAGATATTGTTATAATCATACAGATATTATTGCCACCTAATAATCCACTAAGAAAACCATTTTGGCTGGTCAATCATGTCAAGCAAAAAGCTTTTAAAAGATCCTGTTGTACTATTTACATCACTCATATTCTTCCAGAGCACAAATTTGATGGTCTCTAATCATTACTATCCGCTCCCCAGTTATTTTTTTTAACTGTTTGATTCCCCACACGCACCTTAACAGTAAAAGCTCTTAATTAAGTAATCAAGCACTCATTAATTGTAATTCCTATATACATTTTGGAGACTACATGCACTTTAATGTAGTAGCTCTTTGTGCATGGAACTTAGGTAATCTTCAGAGGTTGGCTATTGATTGGAGTTTTGCACTAATACGAGAATGACTTACTTACTCCATATAAGGATTGGAAGTGTTTGATGAGGACGTACCTGGTTTTAATATTGGCTTTATTCGGTGTGAAGGGCCACGCGGTTGCTAAAAGAAAGCCAATGGGCAATGGAAATTTCACTTCCCTTTACTTATTTACTTTTATGTGTATAAGGATGATCTTTTCGGCACGTTTTAAGATCCCTATTGTTGTTTTAAACCTATTTATATATGTACCCTGACCATATATATTCTTATAACAAATTTATTCAAATTAACTAGTTTCGATGCCCCAGAATCACGATATGTCGAAATTCGGACGTTGGACTTGGCGGAATTAGTATATATGTCCTAAGGTACATAGGCTTATTAGGAAAGAGAAGTTAGTTTAATCAGTGTTTTAAATTCCTGTCTTTTTCTACGTACCCCTTCTCTCTCGATCTCTCTCTCCAACAAAAGAGCTTGAAAAATCCTTTTTCCTTTCTTTTTTTTTTTTTTTTTTTTTTTTTTTTCTCTTTGGAGGCAACTAAACACCCACATAACCAGTAGAGATTATTACAGCACCATATTACACTTGATCAGTTGGAAGATAGAAGTGAATCAATTTTCAAGGAATTTAAGTAAAGACAGCATCTTTAGATACGTAATAATGCAAGAGAAATAAACAGAGTATTTGGGGACCCCTTGCAAGTGTCAACTGAGCAAGTAAGCTAAATAGCCTCGTAACCGAGGCAGCTGGAGATGTGGGCATATGAGGAGATGCATGTTGAGTTCAAAAAAAAGGAGTAACTAATTAGATTGGTGGGAGGGAATATATATATATATATTTAAGTTCCAAAAAAGAAGAAAAATATAGATTATGTACAACATCTGATGAAAAATAAAAAAGAAAGGCAAAAGAGAAACAAAGTGGAGGTAAGCCAACAGAGATATGATACCCCACAAGTGAAAGAAGAAAAAAAGAAAGTAGGAAAATAAAAACGGCTTTATAGGGAATAAGGAGAGGGGTTGGATGATTGAACTCTAGTAGTAAAGTCACTCTTCCATTAAATTTTGAATGTTCATTTCATATCTAAATGTACGTTTTTATCCAAAGTCTTTATAAAAAGAAAAGCAAAAAAGAAAAAGAGGGGACAGCCATTGACAGGACTCAGACTCGGATCGACTAGGGTTTGCGGTGGAAGTGGAAGTGGAGGTGGAATAATAATAGAGAGCAGATAGTTATAATCATGGGGGAAGCATATTCACTTTCCTCTTTGTCATCACTTTCTAAGGCATGATTAGATAAAAGTTTATCATTCTTCTCTCCTCCCTTCAAGAAAAGCACTCTTTTTCTTCCTCTCTACCCTTCGCTTTTGTCCAATACTCCCACCATAACCAAAAAGGCTTCCTTCCCAATCCTTCTATACGCTACTAATTACTAAATAAGACGACAACATTTTCATTATTAGATCAAATATCCTTTTTCATCTTTCTCTGCTCATTGGCTCAACCTTTTCTTTAATTGCGCTATTGCAGCTTCTAATGTAAGTAACTTAACTTCTTCTTTACATGGTGGGTTATCCATGGACAATGACTGTTCAGCAACTCATCATCTTATTTAATTTGCTAACGTTCTGTACACTAATTGTGGCTTACGACGTGAAATTTTCTTTTAATTCAATCATGACAGCAATTATATACGTAAGTGGTGATATCTCCGATCACAAATTAAACCCAACCGTAATTTTATTCAAAAAAACTCATCAATATCTTTGACAAAAGCAAACGCAAGGGTGCTTCAACGATTATTCATTAAGCTACAAAGAACACCCTTCTTTTATTTTAAGCCCACTGAAAAAGACTAACTATCTATGAGGTTTTCACTAGCAAAGTTGCTTTACATCTCGGAAAAAGGAGGATTTGTAATGGGTTAAAGAGCCAGTTTTGTCAGGTTTTCTTGCGATGCTTCATGCATTTCATTATCCTACAACTTAGCCCAATTCAACTTACTACTGCCCTTTAATTAAAGAGTACACATGATATGGATTTCCTCTCACCTATTCTTTGCATTTTTTTTGTCCTGTTGATTCTTTTTGAACTTAATTTCATATATCCACTTGTTTAACCAGTGCACACTTATTGAAATTTATTCAATATGGATATTCATTTCTAATTTTATTTTAATAATTATATTTTTATAATATTTATTATGAAACTATCTGTAGATATTTTGGCTTCATATAAATAATATATATATTTTTTTATATAAAATTAATGACAAACAATCATATGTAGTAAAATGTAATATTGTACTCACTGGACGAGAATTAGAACAGTAATGACACCTTTTACAGTTTTTTGGAATGCAAAGATGGATTCATAAAGAAGCTCTCTCGCTGACCTGATCGGCTGGTTAAGCCTTTGAAGGCGATTTCTATATCACCTTCCAACAGAATTGACCGCGGTCGGGCTTTGACCCAAACAGAAAAAGACTAAAGTCGGAGACTTATGAGGTTTTGGGCACTACATAGGCTTTTTCAATTTCGACAGGTCTATGAATCGGAGTCATTGTAGGAGATAGGTGCGACTTGTTGGACCTGGTACATGGAATTTGGTAAGAGAAGCGGTAAATTGAGTTGCCAAGGACGTAGAAATCAAATCCATTGGCTTCATAAATACATATGGGGCTCATTTACTGAAATGAGTGTGTATATGTCGCAAGTGTAATTGCTGATTGAGCTAATGCCCTCAGTTCTAGTGACAACAGAAGACAATAGAACACATAGGCCAAGCAGTCATCGTCTTTTATGTATGCATGTGTGTGATTTAGTTTAGTTGCCAATTGAAAATAGTCCCATGGGAAAACACTTCACCTTGATTTGTTTTATTGTATGCAACTTCGCCCGTTTTAGAAATTATACGAAGTCACTGTTCAGTCTACAGCTCTAGCAACCACAGCATGGGCCCAAAATAGGAGCAGACAGCTTCAACCGTTATTCCAGCAACAAGGAGAAACATTCCAAGATAGCATGTAATATCATTGCATAGAATACTTCAAACAGAAACTCCAATGTATAACTGAAAAGGGTTCATTAAAAAAATCAAACTTTAACATCCTAAGGCTTCTTTTGTTTCAATTTATACGTTGACCACACAAGTTATTATATAATCTCACTGGATGAGGACCTCTTACCAATAATTTATATGTATTTCCCAAATTATTTGAAAAAAAAATGACTGCATTAAAATCTTCTAGGTTGTCACATGCAAACTGAAATATAAGAGATTTGGAAACATACGCCATTTACCAGGAAATGTTTATAACTAGAGAAAAAAAAAAAAAATCAATCACCAAAGCAGGCAACAAGTAATCACCAAGATGACGTAAGCAATGTGCATACTATCAGCATAACATTAGGCTTTCAATATATGTATGTCTTATTACATATAGACTTCCAGGGCCACAAACTTAGACTGACACAGGGGACAAAAACTAAGCTTACTTGCACAATCTCTACATAGGCAGAGATGCTTACAAGGTATTAGAAGCATGCAGACCTCACTGACTCTGCAAACCTTACAAGTCATCAATTCTTTCATGTCATTGTTCTCCTTAGAAAGCAGATGAAAATCTATGGCACGACCATTACAGCATGAAGCAGTATCATCCACCTCACTGTCACCACACCCTTCTTTACTATCTCTACTTTGAGCATAGACTTGCTGAAGATTAAATTTGAGGGCATTTATCACATTTTCGTTGTATCTAGCACGTTGCTGCCAAGCACCTGCTTCCACAGATAATTGTTCCATTCGTTCCTCAAGTTCCATATTCCTCTTGTTAATGCTCTCTATCTCAGCTTCTTTTTCACGAAGCTTCTGAATAACTTTTTCTTCCACAAGTGAGATTGTTTGAAGTTGGTTGGCCTGTACCTTCTCCAGGATAGTTTGCCGCAACCGGTCACCCTACCATAAAGGCAAGGAAATGAACAATACTTCCCTAAAATATCGATAAATAAATTGAAAAAGAACCCTCTTGTCCAAGTGTCCCATATTAGGAATATTAAATGGAGGAGGAAACAAAAAGGAGAACATACATAATACATACATATACTAAGAAAAGTAGAGGAAACTGCCTATAATGAGTGCCTTAAAATAAGATTGAGAGGTTAAGAACAATACCATGCTTTGATTGATTCAAAAGAGATTAATTTTGTTTTCTCCATGATGCCTCTCGTGTAATATTAATGTATTGTCTAGTTGTTACAACAGCATTTCATTAAAAAAAATGTTGTACATGTATAATGGAGGACTAATTTACTTCTCCTCACATAATTTCCTTTCAGTAATATCAGAGAAATGTATTAAAATTCAGACAAGCGTACCAGATTAAGACATTAAGTGAAACTAGAAACTGAGGCAAAATACTCATTGAAAAGAGTATGAAAACGAAACAGGTAAGTAGAGGCCAGAGAAGCAACAGCTTTAATATTTCATCCATGTTAATGAAAGCGATTCACTTGTCAAAAATACACTTGCATAACTAATCCTGGCAACTCCTATCTAGTGGACCCCTTAAAGATCAATACAACTATACAAGAATCTGCAAATCTCATGCAACCTAACACTGAGCAACACCAGGATCGATCAAATACCATAGAATCATGCAGCTAAGGCCATTTACTTTAACTCTCTTCCTAGTTCCTACAGTATTTGTAACCATTTAAACAAGAAAAACTTGAAATAATGTACAGGTCATTAAGTTCATAGCTGGAAATACATGATCGCGTAAGAGTAAAAGAAAAAGGTATGCCCAACAGACTCTACCATAAACCATAACATCTAAAGTTTCAAACTATACTTAGAAAGCTACACACAAACATCAGAATATAGGTTTTAATGCATTGACACCAGATAGAATTTTTGAACAGTGGAAAGATTCTCCCATAAAAGGACAATAGCATGATGACAAACTTTCTAAAACAGTTATTTACATGTTGGCAGAGGACCTAGTTATTTTAATGTACTCCATAATTAGTTATTTAAATTACTAGTGAAGTTCATAGCTTGCTTGCATAAGGTAAAATTTGTTCATTAATTATTGCTTACAGTTAATGCAAGACTTAGCAACATAATATAAAAACACCAACCTATTCACGAAAGGAGTTCAGAAGAAATAAAGTAGCTTCATCTAACATGCATACATATCAGCAAAACAAAGCAGCCCGCAGACCAACTTATGGAAACCATTTTATCCAAAAGCAAGTTTTAGTAACATGTAATAGTCATATTCAAAAAATAAGCATAATAACATGGTAAATCCATATGCAAAGTTGCAAAAGATAATAACAGCCAGTTTGCACAATATGTGAACAACAAAAGGCTTTGTTTGCTTGTGGAAAATAACTAGTAAGTGGAACATATTTTCCAAGAAAATAACTTATTTTCCATTGTCTAATTGTAATGTTAAAAATAAAGGATATTAATAATTATATATAATATATATAGAAATTAATGGTGTTGATAACATTTTCAAAATCGAAAAAATGACTTTCTAACTTTGACTAAGAAATTCTTTTAAATTAACCAATTTTCTAGTGTGCCTCAAACGTCATTTTCCTGTAAAGCCAAAGCCTAAAATTGTAAACACTTGTATCCCAAAAACGTAAGATAATTAATTCTACAAACATGGAAACTAAGAACGTAAAAAGCACATAAATACAAACGAAAAACTTAGCAGCTAGGTTGCAAATTAAGATAGTATCACTTCCGATGCGAATGAAAGACAGGAAAATAACCATAGAATCACCAAAACAAGAATCAAACTTCTTCTCAAATTATATTAACAAGCAGTTAGATTCTTTAGACACATGCCTGAACTTTGAGGAATCTATCAACCTCTGCTTCCTGTCGATGAAGTTCCCCATCCATATCATCACCAATTAGTGAAAACAAAGCGGAGTCACCAGAAGACGAAACACGAGAATTTTCCAGTGACAAGCCTAACCCAGTTGAAACCGACCGCGGTGGAAAGAAATCAACCGACGAAATTTGTGAATTATTCTCCAAAAAATCTTGCTCCTTCAATTTCTTTCTCTTTGGCTCCAGCCCATAATTCCATTGCAAATCAACTCCCCCATCGCTGCCATCAGCCAAAGGAACGGGACCCGGTGCAAACCCCACTACATGAACTAGAAGAAATCGAACAAAGAAAGAAGAGCACCCAGAATTTGTTTAAAATGGTTTAAGATAATGTCAAAAGCTAGATAAACATAGGGGTAAACTAACAAGTGGAAGTCTGAGCTCGGTTTATCATAGAAATAAGTGATAAGTTAGCTACGTAGCAAAGAATCCTCCATTAAACAGGCTATGGGTTCCAATCTAGGAAAAGTAAAGAAAAAGGGAGGAAAAACAAAAACTTACAAGGAGACGGTATATAGGGAGGATGCTGAGAGTGATCTTGCAAAGTAGCTGCGCTGTAATAGGCGAGAGGCGGACAAGTCTGGCCGTCGATTGAGTCCAAATTTCTAAAAAAACAGGGGAAAAAGCTTGTGGTAAATGAAGTTGGAATTGATGAAAAAGTACGTGAAGTTGTTAGGGTTTTGAAAGGAAATAAACATCAAAATTATGCATTCTGAAGATTAACTTACCTCAAGTTCTTAGAATGTTCAGGAGGTTGATGGTGGTGCTGAAACTGGTTTGGAGGTAGAGCCATGGAGAAATTCCCACGGCGAGAAGAAGAAGAGAAAGAAATTGGGGCTATTTTAGTTAAATGATACCGTCGACGACGAGAAGACCTATGGCAGCGATTCTTTTTATCTTTTCCAAGGTCCTTATATTATTGTAAATTTATGCTCTACGGCTTGAACTTTTGTTAAATTACTCATTTGGAGCTTTCAGTTGGTTGACCGTTTCTAGATACAAACTGGGCCGAGCCCAATCGATAGACTCTCTGGGCTTCATGTATTAATTAATTCATCTAAAGTATGGATGACTTTACATCTCTATAGTTTAGATTAATTAGAATTGAAAATTAAAAAATTAAATTTTAAACATCTTTTCTACTTGTTTTATAACTTATTTTTCAACGTTAATTAGGAATTAAAAATAAAAATAAAAATAGAGCACATAATGTAAGAACCAAAACAATAAGAACACAGATGATCAAGATTGCAACGAACCCAGATTGTAAGAATACAAAAAAATCAATATTACACAAGACAAATATTGCTAGAACACTCAACTTGCATGGTGATGGGCATGCAATGGCGAAACCACAAATTGCAAGAACGTGAGTGGGTTCTCTCGCACCATGTGTCCCAGCAAAACTCCTCTTACTTAATTTATAAACTGGACTCATTTTTCTTCGTTGACAAGAACTGTAGGCCCCAGGCAGGGGCCTTGATGCAAGCAGATCTAGTATCCGATCCCAATCACTTTGCTTTTTGTCCTAATTAAGAGATCAGATAAATTTGATATGGAGTACTTTGACTTTGTAATGGATTTGTTCACTATGAGTTTTGACGTAGTAAAAACAACTTAGAAGCTGCTGAACGAGTTTCTGATGAATTTATTAAATGTTCTTAGAAGTCCTTGTTCTTTCCAAGCACAAGCACACATTAATTTCTTATTAATAAACGAATTTTTAAAACCTGTGATGTTGGTCAAACGTCAGAGATGCTGCGACACGTGATGCGCAGGGAACACCGAGTCACTCATGGTGTTGTTGGATTGGGTTTTAGCAGGAAGAAATAAATTCAGAGTGAATAATATATAAAGAAAAGGCATGGTGATGCAGCACCGCATTGGAGTCTGCATTAACTAAGGCAGGCAAGCCGGCAAGGGCGGTGGTGATCCTGATTACTGATGTCCCATTTGCATGTGACTCCCTATTCCCCACCTTCACATTTTGTTGCATTCTTTAATAATTCATAAATCGTATATAGCTATCCTATCCTCTTAGATCTCTGCTACAACCCATGGCTCTTTCAGCTCTTCTTACTGTTTTCTTGCTGTGTGTAGTTTCTGAAGCTCAGCTTGAGCAGCAAGGCTTCCAGTTGAGTGCTGAGGCTGTTGAATGGGCATCTTCAACGATGAGTTTGTACGATAAGTTGGGTGGTAACGAAAGCGAAGACGAAGACAATGAGAGGTGGAACAGAGAAAGAAGATCACTGTATGGGAAAGCAAAGCACTATTATATATCGTATGGTGCTCTGTCAGCAAATAGAGTACCTTGCCCACCTCGATCAGGGAGGTCTTACTATACTCCCAATTGTTTCAAATCGAGAGCGCCTGTGAATCCTTACACAAGGGGCTGTTCTTGCATCACTCATTGTAGGAGATAGGTTAGCTTCTTTGGGGGTTGGGTTGGGCTTGGCTGCATTGAAATCTATTGGCTCTCAACTCCTAATGGATTCTGAATTCAAGGAATGTGGCTGTTTTCTTTTTCATTTTTTTTTTGTTAGCTCTTATTACTTTTTAATACGTTAGTATGTTCGAAGCTCAAATCATAAAACGAGTCCGTTTGGCCTGCTCACGCATAGCAGTCGTTGACTTGTTATCCAGCGAAAAGAATATCAAGTAGCAAATTTATTTATTTTTATTAATTAATTACAATTGTGAAGAATGTGAATTTTAATTTAATGGTTAAAAGATTCTCATTCTATTTGTTTTCATGAAAATGAAATGTACAAATTATATGAAAGGGTTGAATTTCTAAGATATAGCTGTCCTCCATTTAAGCACCGACACAAATATGAAAGGTAGGTGCATAAAGAAATCACGTTCATCTAACATCATTGAATTCAACATTAAGGAATTCATAACCCATCTGATCATGCATCGTACTGTGAGGGACAATCTGTTTTACTTGTGGAAGGCTTTAATACACAATTAAGTATAACTTGAGGAACAATATTATTGCATGACAAGTATAAAATGGACAAATAGTTTCTTGTTTAACATTAATAAACAAAATAATATGTAATGTAAACGCAATCCCAACTCGCAACCGAATCAAATCCAGCCTGTTTCCACGTTCTACGGTCACTTGGGGCAACACCAAAACCATATTCCCACTCCCTGCCCACCCATCTTCAAAGCTGCCCGCTTAGCTTAGCTGTTTCTCATTCCCCCCCGAAGAAAGAAACCAACAATGAACTAAAAATGTAAAAAAAAAAAAAAAAAAAAAAAAAAATTCATAATATCATCTATCAATCATATGTGCAAGACTTCTTGAGCGATATTGGGACATTTAGCTTCTTTGCATCAAAAGCAACATCACATTCGATTCTTTTGTAGAATTTGGGCTTAACCAGTTTTCCCAATACGTAAGCTCTTGATCGGACAATGAAGTTCAGTTTCAATGGCACTGGTAGTGTAGTCGTCCCCGTTGAACTGCTCAGACCTGCTCCACTTCCGTATAGAGGGATTTTATTACTCATTACAGATATTGCTACTGATCTTTGGCTTTTCCTCGATTGGTAAAATTTCTTTAGCTGCAATACCCATTTCACCAAATTAGATTTAGAGAAATTTCAGTTTTAGCACGCAGTGGAAAAGATTTGTCAGAGGATCTCACTGACTTACATTTCCTGAGGCTATGGTGATATCGGAATAGGATAGATCTACAGGTGTTGATGTCACATGGACTCCGAAAAATGTTCCTGTGTTACGATAGATCATCTTAACTGTGGAGTTCACTGTGATCATATCAGTTGCTACTCCTGTAGAGTCTGAGCCCGCTTGAATGTTGAAATGCTCAAAGGTTATACTCTGCAACCAAATAAAGCAAAATCAACAATACCATCTGAAGAAATTAAGTGAAATTTCATATTAAACATTAGCTTTTGATAAAAAAGCAATTACCTTCATTGTAATCTTTGGCTTCTGGGGTCTGCTGGCACCCCATAGAATTAAAGAGAACATAGAAAATAGAACAAAGAAACCCAGCACAAAAATAGGAAAATAGCAGCGACGAGGAATACCCCTTTCACGCTCTTCATCCTCAAGAAGCCCCTCTTCTTCAATCACCATACACTCCTTCCATTGCTTCGGTCCCTTTCCTTGTCCGCCCCTAGACCCATCATTGGGATTGATCTTCCTGGATCCGGGTTTCAACGACCCAGAAAACCTGCTGGAAGAGGACTCACGCGAGTGGCGGCCAACGGAAGAGTGAGAATGAGGTGGAGATCCAGCGGGGCTAAGCACCGGCGTGGAATGGAAAGAGGTGGCCGTTTTCTCCCCATCGTGAGAGTCCCGTGATGGACTCTGTACATAGTACACTGCGCGGCGTGGAGATCTAGTGGGAGACGATGGTGCGAGGCTGGTAACTTCGGAGTCTGTCTTGGCGTGCATCTTGGTAATGTTTGTGAAAATTCCCAACCGAAACCCAAAGGAACACAGCCACTAGAGTCTTAAATCAGCTGTCATATACCTGAATTGTTAATAAAAGGATCAAAAAACAAAGGGTTTTGCAGATTGGTTGGAGAGGGTGATGGAGACTTTATGAGAACGATAGGTTTTGTTTGTCAACTGATAAAAGTGGGCTGCTGTGTTTGTGAATGTGCGATTTTTTTTTCCCTTAAAAAAGAGGAAGATGG
>CAOGCB010065334.1:0-12460 GCA_948266635.1 Cnidoscolus chayamansa
TGTGCTCCAGGACTCGTGAGCATAACGAAAATGAAGATATATGAAACACCAGTAAATCAGGTTAATGAGCATAATGATAAAGGAAAAGAATGTGCTCCAGGACCCCTGAGCATTGTGTTCCAGCAGATCAGAGCAAAAGGCCTAAACTGGTCGAACCTTAAGAACATAAATGCAGATTTATGAACCTAAGATCTCGGAGAAACAAAAGGTACAGTGTTGCCTTTGAAATTGACAAAATCAGAATTTCTAAACAACACAGATAAATAATCAGGAAAAAGAATAGGATAAACCCTAAACCCTTTCCATAAAACAAAAATAAAATAACTTTCTTTTCTCACCACTAAATATGAAAAAGAAAATAACAGTATCATAAACTATTCCACATCTCCATTGTGTTTCCTTCGAAATCAACGAACCCTAGAACAAGAAGAAGACGAAGACTAAGAAACTTACCTGAGCTCAAAAAAGCGAAGAGCAGAAACAAGCAGTCGAAGTGAAAAATCTAAGCTAAGAATAGGAAGGTTGATGCCGTAGTGAGGAATTCTGGAAGTAGGCTGCGGCTAGGGCAAAATTAAAAGTTGCTTTAAGTTGCAAGCTTTAGCCATTTTATACCAGGGTTACGTCTTTCCATTCGAAACTGCGTAGTTTTGATTTGCTATACTACACATACTTGCATTAAGGGGAAATATTGAAATTTTCTAAAATAGCCTCTCCTCTTTTTTATTTTATTTTTTTATTTTTTTATTATATAAATATAAATTTAATTTTTTTATAAATAATTATAAAATAAATAAAATAAGATAAAAAGTTTCTATTAATAATTTTTATAATTTTTATTAATTTTATTTATAATTTATTATATAAAAAATTTATATCAATTATCATAAATATAATTAAATTTTATTTTTTAGATTATTTTTAATTATTAATTTAATTTTTAATTTTTAATTTTTAATTTTATAATTTTTATAAATAATTATATTAATTATAAATTTTTATATATAATTATAATTATTAACATAAATTTATTTTAATTTTATTATATTCAAAATCATGTATAAAATTATATATATATATATATATATATATATATATATATATTATTTTATAATATTTAAATTAATTTTAAATTTTCAAATTTAATAATTATTAAAATTTTCATGTATAATAATATAAATATAATAAAATTATTTTTAAATTTAATTACTATAATATTATCTATATTATTAATATTACATATTTTATTTTATGTAATATTTTATAATTTATTTTAAATATAATTATATTCTCTTAATTCTATTTAAATTTTATAAGATGGACTATATAAGAATTCAAATGCGTTTATTATTTTTACTTTTTTAGAATTCAAATAAATTAATATTTTTTTATTTTTTATTTTACATATCATACTCGAATTATATATCATATATAGGTATTATGTGCTAATCTGATACGCCAAGCAAAAAATATAGTAGATGGCTTATCGAACCAGTCCACGTGGAGTACTTCATTATAGTTCCTAAATATCCATATCATATATATTAGTATTACGAGGTCCCTCTGAAATGTCATACCATTAAGTTAACCTTGTATCACACATCAAACTATTGGGCCATATTTATTAAATATTATAATTATCTTCAACACATAATTTATCAATATTACCATGAAGTATTTAGGGTTTTATGCAATTATTTCCTTATTCACCATGTTACATTATTTCTCAAGTATTTAGTAACCAACTCAACTCAAAACTCACATTTATTCCATTAAGTTCTATATCCTTTATTGTTCTATTTATTTATATTATGTATATCAATTTATAATATACAATATCACCATTCAACACATTATGAAGACACAAAAAAACCCTTATTTACTCTCTAATTTCTTCTTCTTCTTTCAATTCCTTTAGTAGTTAATATATAACTTATATACAATATTCATTTAACCCTTATTTATTTTATAATTATCTTTGTATACCAATACTTATTAGTTCATCTTCTAATTTAATAAATCTAATTTTCATCTATTTATTATGTAAATAGTTAAGTCATGAGATATGGCCTTCAAACACAACTAATATTGAGACATCAACTAAAAACTTCATCTACATCGATCATCAAACTTCAAATCTAATATCCTCATCATGATTAGTATTTAACACCAAACCGTGAATTTACTAAAAAAACAGTAAATCATTTAGCATTAAACCTTGATATTACTCAATATTTATAGCACCTAACTTGTTTAGAAGCTTTTTCTTTCTTTTTCCTTTTTTTCTCTTCCTTTCCTTCTTCATGTGTCATGACAATCCTTGATAAAATCTTTGAACTGCAAATCCCTTCTCCTTTCACAGCCTCCTTTTATCTTTTCTAGCTTCCTTCAGCTCAAGGTTAATCTTCCAGCAACTTTATCCAAGAATAGTTGAGATTTTAGAGACTAGGAATTTAAGAGAAAAACTTACAGAAACACTTTTTCTTCCCTTTCGCTAAAAATAGGGGATTATGCAAACTTAAGCCTTTTATCACCTCTCTCCTGCCACTTAATTAATTACTTAGGATAGATATTATTCTTAAATTAATTAACATTGCCACTAATCTTTTCCTTTGTGATAGATGGAGGGCCAAAATGAATCGATACCTCTTAATCTATGATTAATATTTAATGTCCATGTTAAAATCCCACTAAAACTTCGCTTAACCGACTTTTCTTTGTTTCAATAAGAATTCATACTTATATTAACCACATAACTGAACCTTTCATAAGTATATCACCTTCCCTACTAACTGAAATAACACTTCCATGACCGAACTATTCTTAGTCAAACCTCTTTCTTTTCTCGCCCACCTTGACCATGAGTTGCTCTTAGTCAAGTGGTGTAAGAACTATCCAAATTTCTCCCATCCTTCTCCAAAACGAACGATGAAAGCTCCTTCCCATCTCTTGCCTAGATCAAACCGTGACATAGCCTTCCTCCCCCTTTCTTTCTCGCCTTAGTCCAACTGAGATATCATTCCTCTATCTTTCTCGCCTTGTCCTCAATCGAGCCTTCCCATGACCTAAATTAGCATCTCTTGGTTTCACCTTGTCTCCTCCATAGTTTGACCGAGATTCACCATCATTCAATGACCATAACTGAACCCTCTTATACCTTTAACTCATCTTTCTATTTTCAATTGTATATCAAGATTTCCATCAAAAGTTTTAATTACTATTATATAATTTATTTTAATTTGCACTTAATAAATTAAACACATATTAAACATCGTTTATTCATAATACATTTATATATTATCTTTTATCTTAAGGTTACATAGTCTGGGATGTTACAACTCTTCCCCTCTAAAGAAAATTTCGTCTCGAAATTTTATCACTATTCAAATAATTGAAGGTATTGTTGTTTCATTCTTCACTCTTCCAAGTTCCTTCTTCAGATTTGTGATTTCGCCATAAAATAGTGGAACTTCTTGACTTCTCTTGCTAGTATTTGAATTGGTTTTTCTTCATAGGTCAGGTTTAGCTAAACATGTACTTCCTCTAATGGAATAATATGTGAAGAATCTGATCTATACTTTCTGAGCAATAGCAAATGAAATATATTATTTAAACTCTATCTAACTTAGGTGGTAATTCAAGTCTATAGGCTAATGGCCTAATACGTTCAAGTATTTTGTATGGGCCAATAAATCTTGGACTAAGTTTACCCTTTTTACCAAATCTAATATAATACAGTAGTTGAAATTTAATAGTTAATCTAAATAAAACATATTTTAATCCTAGTGTTTAGTAATTAAATTTTCTTTCAAAAGAAAAGTTCTTAGTCCATAAGGAAAAACATTCATTTAAACTTCATTGGGTATTGGCAAGTATGAGTTCCCTTAATTTTCCTTTTCCAAACAAGATAACAAAAAGTGAAAGCATTTGGTATCCATTTTTCCCCTATAATTTCTCCTCTTCAGTTTAGTCTTATTTCACTTATTGCCCAATTTTCTTTCTAATTTGCCTTAATTGACAGCGGACTCAGACTTCACTCTTATGAGGGACCAAAACTCGCTCATGTTAACCTGGCTTTCAAAATTTTTTTTGCCCTTCTAGTTATTGTGACTTCATTAAGTCGGCACATCCATGGCTCATCACCCAAGTCACCAAGTTTTAAAGGGAACCCTACAAACTCTTCCTCATACTAACATTCAAGATTAGATACTCTTAACTCATTTACCTGAGTCAGTGGAGTAGATTTTTTTATAGCAGAATAAGACTATTTTTATAAGGGATTAGTAAGGACAAAAATTCCTACCTCTTTCACTAAGTGTTAAAGTGTTCTCAAAGAAATTTCAAGAAAAATTATCCCCACCAATTTTTTCTAGGAAGTAAACCTGCTTGTTTTATCGACTTAAGGACTAAATTTTTCTTTCAAATCTCAAATTCAAAGGCTAAACATAGGGTAAACCTGTTTCTAGATATTTCACTATTAACTTTCAACTATGTAAGTCAGTCACAACAGTTGGTGAGTGGGGCACTAATCTAAGTCACTTTCAAAATTTCACTGAAATGTGATAAAAATATAGTTCTACGTTTATAATCCCTTCCCCACACTTAAATTTAATAATGTCCTCATTGTTTTTAGAATAGCACAAAAAATTAAGGAAAGGAATAATAATGCAAGAAATTGAAAAACTGGTACTTCCCTAGTGTCAAGTGTGTAAGCAGCAAGAAAATCACTTCATAACATTTGTCATCCTTTGAGTGTCTATATGCCTAAATTTCAACTCTTCTTCTTTTTTTTTTTGATGCACGGGCTGCCTTCTATGGAGCGATAAGTTTATAGTCGCTTAGCCCGACTTTTTCAATTCAATTGTGGCATGATTCCTTTGGGCCTCATTCAAGGTTCTGCTTGCATAATGTATTACATGAAATGACTTACCTTTCCTTTGCCCAAGTACCAGGGGTTGTGTCAATGATGGAACTGACTTCTTCTCACTTGTGCCTAGCTCCTCATAGTAGCGAGCTTGGATTTCTGATGCTTCACCATCTTCCATTGATTTTTCATCAACTTTTGGCCGTCCTTCTTTCAAGGTCGCTGGCCTTCAGGTGGCCTTGAGCCAGCCTTGATTCCATTCATCAATTTTTGGCTAGCCTTCTTTCAAGGCCGCCGACTTTGAGGTGGCCTTGAGCCGGCCTTTATTCCTTTCATCAAGATCTTCGAGCACTAACTCCATTGTCTCCATACCTGCATTCTCTTCAATGTTCTCACAAGTAAACTTGTCAATAACATTAATCATGTAACAAGAATCATAGTTATCAAACTTCCTCATAGCCTCATAAACGTTAGAAGTCACTTCCTCACCCATAACTTTCAAAGTAAGCTTACCCTATTCCATATCTATCAATGCCTTACCTATTGCAAGAAACGGTCTTCCCAAGATCAAGGGCACCTCTCTGTCTTCTTCCATTTCTAAGACTATAAAGTTGACAAGAAAGATGAATTTGTTAACTTTTACTAAGACATCCTCCACTATACCCTTTGGGTATTTGACACTTATATCAACAAGTTGTAGGATGAGATGAGTCTCCTTGCATTCCCCAAGTCCTAGTTTCCTGAAAATGGATAGAGGCATTAAATTTATACTTGTACCAGAGTCTATAAGGACTTTATCAAAATGAAAATTACCAATGGTGCAAGGAATAGTAAAACTCCCTGATCTCTTTGTTTCCTTGGCAGGTTGGGTGAATTCTTCTATAGGATCACGGAACACTCCCCTGTAAGCATCATAGGTTCATCCCCATCTATCTTTCTCTTCTTGGTGAGCAATTCCTTCATGAATATGGCATATGAAATCATTTGCTGAAGTGCCTCTGTAAAAGGAATGTTAATATGCAATTTCTTAAAAATTTCTAAAATTTAGCGAATTGTGAATCCAATTGATGCTGCTTGAACCTTCCTGAGAAAGGAACATGAGGAACATATGGTTTCACTTTTGGTGAAACTTGCTTTGGTTCCTCTTCCTTTGTTTCCCTTTATCATTTTTTTGGTTATCAACCAAAGATTTGTCAACCAATTCCTTACCACTTCTCAACATTATAGCATTTACACCTATAGGATTCTGCTCAGTATTACTAGGTAAAGACCCAGATGGTCTATTACTTAACTATTGAGACATCTGACTAATTTGATTCTCAAGATTCCTAATGATTGCCTGTTGATTCTGCAACATTGTGTCAGTTTTTTTGCATATAACTCAACTTTAATTCTTCCATTTTTTACTGACCTGGTTGCGAAGAGGTAGTGGGATGAGGACCTTGTTTATGGAAGGTATTGTGATTAGGACCTTATTTTTGAAATCCAGGTGGTTTAATTGCATTGTTATCATTTCTCCAAGAGATATTTGGATGGTTATGCCACCTTAGATTATAGGTGTTTGAGTAAGGTCCTTGATTACCTCTTTGGAAATTGTTGCCAAAATTTGCTTGCTCTCCATGCGTTGAAGTGGACGGGTTTCTAGATGGACACTCCAGAGCTGAGCATGATTCAGAATACGAAATTTGATTAGCATTAAAAGAAGGTGCAGAGGTGAGTTTACTTGGGCTGTAGGAGCTGAAATCTGAGCTGTCAAATTATCCAGGTCATTAACAAATGCTACTCTAGACTTACTCCTTTCACTTTGCCAATTGTGTGCACTGGAGGCCATTTCATCAATCAGAACACTCGCCTCTTCATAAGTCTTACTCATTAGTGCATCTTCTAAAGTAGTGTTTACCAGAGACCTTAATGTCTCATCTAGACTGAGATAAAAAAATCTCAATCTGTAGATTGTCTGGTAATCCATGATGGGGGCATCTTATGCTTTCCTGAGTGACATATAACTCCTACTTCAAAAATAAGATAAAACTAATCTTATTTAATAAAAGATTCCTACACAAATTCTAAATTCTACCTTATGCATGATTTTCCTACTAAAAAAATGTGTTGATTTTATTTATTTTAAGCCTAAAAATATTACTTCGATAGCCCACAAAATAGCCCAAAATATTATCTATATATTATTGACCGGGCTTTCTTAATTTAGGCCCAATTATCTCAAGTAGGACACTCTTTAACATTGTCCCATTTAGATATATAATCATGAAGAGATAATACAATTGGCTTATCTTCAAGCTTGCTTTCTTCAAGCCCACAACAAGCTTATATCTCAAACCCATTAAACTCTTCTAGGACCATTGGCATCACGAAAGCTTTAAATGCATCATTTAGCTTCTAGGCACACAATATTTTAATAGGCTCATGAGCATATTGATCTCCTCTTCTAGTGTTCCCATTCCTTGCCACTCTATGATGATATAGTGATCCATGCTCGTATCAGTTTTGGTGAGAGAGAAGTCATTTGAGTTTATGTGTGTGTTTTTTGTCAACTTCTTAATCTGGAACACGACCCAACCTTAAGTAAAGTTGCTGGAGATCCAATTCTAAGTTCAAGGGAAGCGAAGAAAGCTTAAAAAGAAGCTGAGGGAGAGAAGTTATGGTTCAAATCTTCACTCAAGAGATTGTTGTGATATTAAGAAGAAAAAGAAAAGGAAAGGAAGAATAAAGCTTCAAAAAACAAGTTTGGTGTTAGGTAATAAATATGCTAGAGTTTGGTGTTAAGATAAGTTTTATTTGGTGTTTTAGGTTTAATTGGTTCTTGAGATATTGTTTGGTGATTTTAGTGTTTATTTGTTGAATAGATGATATTTGAGTTTTGTTTAGATTGAACATAAGTTTAATGAATATAGGGTACACAAAAAAAATGATTTAAAATGTTTTGTTAAAGCTTAATAAATGTTCTACTTACTATGAGTTTAGACTTTGATAGATAGTGATTATAACTATGAATTTCTACTTAAAAAGAAAAAAAAAAGATGAAATTATAATGAGAAGGGTTTATTAAAGTTACTGTGAATTGAGGAAATGTTGTTTTAAGTTTAGTTTTAATTAGGGATTATATGCATGAGTCTTATTAGATTTGATATGGACTTAACAATTAGAAAATAATTAAAGAATAGCAACCGTGACCTTGAATAATGGAACATGATGAATTTTGTTACTGTGGAGCTAAAGAACACATAATATGAGAAAAGAGTAAGAATGTGGTTTGTTGAAATTTCTTTGAGAAATATCTAAATTATATAGATGAGATTAAATAGACATATGTGGTATAGATATTCTGTGTTGCAAATAAATTGTTGATAATTGAGGTAATGGCCCTAGTAATTTTTGATGTAGGATTCTAAGTTAGTATAAAGATATGGCATGTCATAGAGACTTGCAGTATTGCTATCGTTATAAGGATTTTTGGGGCTATAGTTAGGTACCCCACATGGACAGACCTGATGCGCCCTCCACTATATGATCAGCTTAGACCTACTGGATTGGCACTTGGTGCCTATATGTATATGAAAGGCTTTGGCTTACTGGATAGTTCCTTAGCAATCGATCCTACTAAAGTGTTCATGAGCCTAAATATATAAAAGAATATATGTAAATAATATGACTTATATGATATTTGATATGATATGACTTTTATTATGTTATGATTTCATACGTGAAAACATGGGAGGATACAATTTGAAATGCATGATAGAGATTATGTGCAAAGAAGTATGGAAGTTAACAGTATTTGATAAGTTACATATGAATTGAATTGTGAAAATATGTTATAGATTATATGACTTGTAAGAAATTGTTATTTGAGTAATTTTATAATGAGATATGGATACATGATTATATATTAAATGCATAATTTGATTATGTTATTTGTGAAATTGCTATGTTATGTTTAGACATACATATATATGTTTTGTATACACCCATTTAGCATAAGCTTAACATGTTGTTGGTTTTTGCCACATGTAGGTTATAGATGATAGGATTAGATCAAAGCTTGAAGATCTGCAGCTAAAAAGAAATCATCATAGCTAGTCTATCTTTTGTATTTAAAAGATAAGTTTGTTATTTTGGCATGTACACAGTATAGTAGATAGTTAGGATTGTAAACATTGTTAATTAATTATGGATAGGTAGATTGTAGGACAAGTATCATTTGTACTTAAAATGAACATGGAATTGGAATTTTATTTTTGGTGTTAATATATTGTGATGATTTAGTTAACGGATTATATGCATAACTTGTATAAAAATAGTGCACCCTATCTAGGCTTTCCACAGTTCAAGTAAAGGGTGTTATAATTTTTTGTATTAGAGCAAAAGTTTAGGCAATTCCAGGCCTTAAGCTATGAAAAGATATATGCACAATTAGAATAAAAGATTAGTGTTCATGCCAAAAGAGTCAAGCTATGAGGTGATTGTGATGTAGATTGCTATTTGGATTTATAAAATGTAGATATGGCGTCCAATTCCTAAAGAGCGATTAACAAGGAAGTAGAGAGCCATACTGCTTCCTCATCAATAGAGTCTACAAGTGTTCATGTTTCCTCTGGTATACAAGGAGACAGACAAATGCATTCTTTGACACATGGCTGAGATGTTACAGAGGATAGCGGGGACTGTACCACAGACATCGGTTCCACTTGTACCAGTATAGATTCCTAGTAGACCCCTAATCGAGAAGCTTTATAAGTACGAAGCTATTGAGTTTAAAAGGAAGATATATGATGATGCATCTACAGCAGAGTACTGGTTAAATATAACAAAGAGGGTATTGCAGAGTTATAGTGCTCTTCTTCAGATAAGCTGATATTATTGTTTCCTTGTTGAAAGAGAAAGCTTACCAATGGTGGATCACGGTGGAAAAAGTGATTCCTCTAGAGCATTGTATGTGGAAAAATTTTGTTATAGAGTTTTGGAAGAAATATATGGGTGATTTGTATATAGTGATAAGGAGGAAAAAGTTCCTCTACCTCTGACAAAGAAGATCCACAGTTAGTGAATATGAGAGGAATTTCATTAGACTCAGTAGGTATGCGAGGGAGTTGATATCTACAGAGGAGATCAAAAGATTCTGGAAGAAATTACATGAAGCATTAGGTACTAAACTGAATTTCAGTATAACTTTTTATCCACAGACAGATAGCTAGTCTAAAAAGGTATTCCAAATGGTAGAGGATATGTTGTGAAGTTGTGCCATAGATTTTGAAGAGGCTAATGGACTACGTCATTCCGAGCCTTAATGGTTCTCAAAAGGGAGTTGTACGCCCACCAATTTGATTGATTAAATCCCAAGCTATGTAACATATCACTAGGAGACAGTAAATACAATTAACACACACAATGTTCACATTTAAATTTTATGAGCATAGAACCAATGCTCTGATACCAACCAAACATGTCACACCCTTCACCTGGACATGTCTCCCACAGAATGATTAATGACTTCCCATTGCGACTTCAGAAATCACTAATCAACCTGTAAGGGATTATATTAGATCGTTGCTCTATAATTTTTTTTCCTTTTCAAACATCTTTTAAAACATCATCATTTCACAAAGTCAAATCATGATATGAGTCATGATTCAACATATTTATCAGAAAGATCACTTTTTAATTCACACAATCTGTATATATCATTTATACATTTACTGCCTTTGCTCTACTATGATAGTTACAAAATAGAAATTCTACAAATTACAACATCTTTGGGATAATGTCTAAGTACAACTTAATTACCTCTGAAAAACTTTACAAATTCACTGATCGCTCTGATTCCTTTTACTGCTCTCACTTGCGTTCATCAAAGATAAACGCTGAGCACAAATACCCAGTAAGTTATGCACACACCACAATTAGCATGCATAGTAGCAATATAAATCACGCGCATCGAAAAACAATGGTTTCATATCAAATATCATCAAATACCATCATTACAATCACCTTCTTTTAACATTCTCAATGAATAATATAACACAATGGTAAATATGATGTTTCAATAAATAATGTGAATGCATTCATGCTATGCACCCATCATCCACCTGTCATCCAATGGCCATATCTCATAATCTGATTGTGCACAATCTCTGGATTATAATCAATAAGGAGTATCCGAGTCTCACGGATATCCGTTTCGAGTCTCATGGATATCCGTTTCGAGTCTCACGGAACTAGCACACAAATCGAGTCTCATGGATCCACATATATGTGCAATACTCGAGTCTCACGAGAATATATGCGTTGTGCTTTACCTAGAATATACCTACATGCAAACCAAGTCTCATGGATTCGTATATACTGTGCAATTCTCGAGTCTCACGAGAAATATATACGTCGTGTAGTATTTTACTCAAGTCTCACAAATCATCCCCATCTCCAGCAAACCATGTCATGTATGATATGTTGTATGTATCTCACATCATCATATGCACTATCATATATCATGTCTCAACAATTCATGTGCATATGCCTTACTTTACTATCATGCTCATTATTATCAATGAATGTCCTCAATATGTATATTATCTACATTTCTATGAAAGCACGTCAATCACATATAATTCACTAATCAAGTCTCAATCATAATCCACAATCACAACAAAGCACATCAAATCTCAACATCTCATTTCACATATTCCTGCATGAAAATATACACTTCTATGGCAAATACATCTGGTGGCCCCCAAACTACGAATCAATTACTCACCAGGTCTCAAATAGTAGTAATTTAATAATCACATGCAGTCACACATTTCACACACTATCATTGTGCATACGGTCACACAATGATCCATAACTTACCTATTTTTGCTTTCCCCTTATCGATCCTATCTCGATCTTCAGAAATATTTTCACTCCGAGTACCTATTCACATTATAATTCTCACATCAACATCCATAAGCATTTTTCATTCAAAAGTATTAATAAATACAATGAACAAATTATATGTCCTCAATTTCCTTAACCCTACATTTTAACTTGTTTCCCTTAAATAGAGAAGCAAGGAAAAAGACACAATAAATTCTCAAAATGTGTTCCAAGTCTTTTCATTTTCCAAAGTTTATCTTTAACTAGAACAAGTCGCACTCGCGAAAGATAAAGTCGCACTCGCGAGAAATACTACAAGGCTATTGTGTCTCGGAGGTTCAATTTGTGCTCGCGAAAACACATGTTGCCTTCACGACCTTGGAACTAAAGTTTCTGTCTGATTTTGGTCCCTTTTCGCGCCCACGAATGGAAAAGACACGGTCGCGACTTCCTATTCAATGAGGCAAAAACCTCTCTTACTCAACTCTAATTGCTCTAAAATTTTGTACACTTCCAAACAACTTAACATCTAAGATGCCATTTAAATTTCAGCTCATTTCAAGCTCATTTAGGTCACTTTCTACTCAACTAAAGTTTATTGTCCAATAAGGTACTTCCATTGCTAACAACTTGTGATTTCAACCAATTCAATTCATTTTGATCTAAAAATTTTACTGAAGTTCCTTAACATAGTATAGAAGCTGTCTACCAAATTTGGTTACCATCTAA
>CAOGCB010065358.1:0-12330 GCA_948266635.1 Cnidoscolus chayamansa
GTGAGATTATTTAAATTAAGAAAATAAATAAATAAAAGAAGAAACAATTGGAGAGGGAATAAAGATAAAGGAAATTTTCCAGATTAAACAAATTCAAGAAAAGGAGGATAAGAATGTTTTGAGAAGTGAACCCAAAATACTAAACTTCATTGCGAATGGAAGTCTACAACTCCTTTCCCAAATTCGTAAATAATGCCAAGAACAGAAGTTCTGGCCACCAAACAATAATTTCAGAAATCTAAGGCTGAATTGCAAGCAGTTCATGTACCTGGAGGTTTAGCAATAAAACTCAATACTCGATTGATGAAGTTGCCCAAATTGTTAAGCAACTCACTGTTAAGCTTTGCTTGCAAGTCAGACCATGTAAATAAAGTGTCAGATACCTGATGAACACAAGCCCAAATAAATTAGCATTTTTACATATTGCAAGAACAGGATGAAAAATCTAACTACAATGTGAAAATAGGATTGGAAAGAACAGGATTACCTCCGGCCTGTTAGTCAATAAATAATATCTCCACACTTCTACAGGAATTTTTGTATCTTTTACATCATTACCAAAAACCCCTATGCCTTTACTCTTGGAAAATTTTCCTGCAGTAAGTAAAAAAAAAAAAAAAAAATTCATCAATGTCAAATGCAACACATTTTTTCTCTATAAAGAAAAGGCTGTCCTCATAGTAGCTTTTTCCCAGTTGAGAATGATAATATACCAATTATTTCATATTGGAGAAATCAATATCACATGGTTGACTAACCTGCCTCATAGTTTAAGTATTCAGTAACACTTATAGTCTTCATCAAGGTCCAATTTTCACCAGTTCCAATAAGTGTAGATGGAAACATCACCTGAAATAAGATTAATGTTAAAGAAAATGTCTACATTTGAAAAAATCAAGAAACCATCAGCTTACAGACAAAATAGGTGCCAAAATGCCTGATAAAGCACATATTTCCAGAAGGAGTCCTTTAATTTCTCTAGCTGTCCGAGCAGGATTTTAAATAAGGGAAGCATGGATAAAGATAAGCTGGCAAATTCTTGAGGAGCAAAGTTAAGGTACAAGAAAATTCAAGAAAGAGAAGGTTTCAACATGTGTACTTTCAAAAAGAAATGAGAAATCCAGGCATATGAAAGTAATTATTGTTCAAGAGCTGATGAGAAGGTGCAGCGATACACAAATCATAAAGTTTTAATTACGACAAGGAAAACAATAAAAATCTTGTGATCATGATATTCAAAACTGCATTAATTTCTGCAGATGCATCTAGAATGTGCAACAGCTTCCTATACTGCAACTATTACCCAAATAGAAAAAAGGCGACAGGAAGAGAGAATGAAAATTATGGAGACCCTTATGCTCTGAAAGAAAATGCGTAACCATGAAGACAAATAACACATTTACACAATTGTATGAAATCTAATCTAAAATTAAAACTTGATATTTCCACATAGTCTGTCGATGAAAATTTAGAAGTACACATACAGTGTGGAACGGCACATTATCCTTGCCCATAAACTGATAAAGCTCCACATTTTCGGGATTCTTCCACCACTTCTCCCAGTCAGGTGTGTAGCATGCAGTGATTGAGACATATCCAATAGGTGCATCAAACCAGACATAGAAAACCTTGAAAAAATGTAAATGGAAGTTACAATCAATAGCAAGTAGTGAAACTGAAAATAACTATAGGACTACCATTATTGACATTGAAGAAGAAGAATAAGAAAAAAGAGACCAAAAAAGTGGATAAATCAACAGGATTAAAACAACCATTACACTTGCTATGAATTATAACTGGAAGCAATGGCAGTGGGCTAAATATTTCTTCTAACCTTGTCCATAAATTTCTCATGCGGCACTGGAACACCCCACTTCAGATCTCTAGTGATACATCGTGGCTTTAACCCTTCTTTCAACCATGCATTTGTTGCTTGAATAGCATTCTGGCTCCAAGATCCAGCTACTGACATGCTCTCAATATACTTTCCCAATTTATCCTTTAGTAGAGGAAGCTCAAGAAACAAGTGATTTGTCTCACGAATGTGTGGAGTGTTTTGACAAACCTGTTCAGGTAGTAGGATAAATTCCAAGTAAAATAAGATATAATAACATTTGTTTGATATTATTGCTGCATGTGAAAAAAAAATTGTAACTATTGTGACCTATCAATTTGATAATTAAGCACTGTGAAATATGTTCAGACTGAGGCACTAAGTTGACCCATCAGCCTCAATTTCAGCTTCCACATTCAAGTTAGCGATAGTATTATGAAGCATCATTGCAGTTATCCTAGCATGAGAAAGTTCAACTTCAACATAAACAAGAATTGAGAAATAAAAACTATCCGGTGAGAAGAGGATCTTGAGATATTTAGGCTCAAGGCACTATGTTATTCTACACATTTTGACACAAATCATATAAACATAGACCATGATGCTAGAACTATAACAGAAAAATACATAATATCAGACGCATCATATACCTTGCACCTAGGATCTTTTAACTCTGTTGGATTCAATAGCTTTCCACACTTTTCACATTGGTCTCCTCGTGCAGAATCATAATTACACCCTTCAGTTGGACAATTACCCTCTACAAGCCGATCAGCTAAGAACCTTTTGCAAGTATCACAATACAGCTGAATCATGGTAAGAGTTAGTAATACAAGCCAAGATTAAAAACAAAAGATAAGATTAAGTAGGTATTTGAAAGACAAAATAGTACATAAAAACCAAATGAGCAATTATGCATATTATTAGAGCCATGTGATTGTGATGTCACATATAAAGGAAAATATAACTACGTACCTGTTGCATTGTGTTCTCAGAAAGCCAATTCTTCTCTAACAACTTCTTAAAAATTGCTTGACAAACTTCAGTTTGCTGTGGAGTTGATGTCCGTCCAAATTCATCAAAGCTTATATTAAACCATTTATAAACTTCCCTATGAATTGCATAGTACCTAGAAAGGCACAAAGCAGAAGTTATAGATAATCATAAAACATCTAGCCCAATAAATGAATTATCTCATCACCTAGGAGAAAAAAATCCTCACAATAACATTCAGCTAGAAAAATTAATTTGTGATTAACTCTCCAATGAAAGTTCAAACAAATTAAAATTTAAATGCAACAGATCAAAATTATTGAGGACACAAAAATTTAATAGGATATGAGTGTGAGATTGTGTGTCTACGTGGATCTTGAGTTTTATGCGTTGTCATCACTGGAAAAATGTCAATGTCAAGCAGTGAGGCTTAAGATTCATGGCTCACTTCATGATAAACAACATATATACACGGTATTGAAACTCCATATAAAAGCTAAAACATCAAAATCATCCAATAATAACAAACATAATACATCCCTCAGCATTAACAGATATTCATTAAACAACCAATACAGGCTGTCAATTATTTAAACATATCATGGAATTGAGTAAAAAATGAGTTACTTGTCGCATATCTCTTTTGGGGTGCAATTCTCCTCCATAGCCTTGGTCTCTGTTGCTGTTCCATATTCATCAGTTCCACATATGTATATAGCATTGTAGCCTCGAAGCCGGCAATATCGAGCGAAAACATCAGCACTCAAAACACCTGCGAAACGGGTAAAAAATCATAAACAAAAAAAAAGTATAAAATGGAGGTACTAGTACAACCACCTCAAATTTATAAAATAAACAGTTTTTTCAAGTTCGGTAAACCCAAAAATGCATAAAGAAACAGCGTCAAAAATTCCAAGTGGTCACCAATAGAAGTAATTACAGAAACAAAAATCATAAGTATGTCAACTAGATTCTGGCCCCCCCGGCCCCAAAAAAAGGCAAAAATTGTTTAAGATTTCAAGGGAGAGAGAAATACAGCCGATGATATTGCCAAGATGAGGGACGTTGTTGACATAAGGCAAGGCACTAGTGATAAGTATGTTTCTCTTGCCAGGGATCGGGAGCTTCGTTGCCGTCCTACCATCGCCGGAGCTATTTCCTGATGAGAGATCTCCCATGCCTCCGGTAACTTGCTGGCTAGGGTTATAAAGCTCAAATTCAAAGACTGAGGTTCTCTGCTTGTTTCCAGTTGTCTCAGGTAGAAATGTGAGAGAAGAACAGGAGAGGCGCTTCAATCTAAAGCTTGGTAGGGTTAAGTCATTGGTCTTTAAATACCCTCTTTATTTTTCCCCTAGTATCCGTCTTAATCAAGTGCTCCACGCTCTTTTCAGACAGTGCAGTCTCTTTTCTTTTTGTAATTTTACCTCCCTCTATTTAATTAATTAATTATTTATTTATTTTATCTGCAAATTATGTAAATTATTTTATTTTATTTTAATATATGTTTTTATAATTTTTATTTTAAAAATATATTATGAATACAAATTTTAAGTAATCATTTTAATGTAATTTGTGTTTATACTAAAATTTTCAATAATTGTATTTGCTAAAATTAAATAATTTTTTAAATGATTTTAACTATTTTATTTCAAATATTTCTTCATAAAATATAATAATATAAATTTCTTTGTAGTATAATTAAAATTAAAATGGTTATATATATATATATATAATATTAAACATAATAAGTAATATGAATATTATATATTTTTAAATTTTAGAATAGGTTGATTAATAAATTATACATATTATTTTTTTTAGTTGTTTTAATATGACATGTAAATTATCATTATTAAGCCATTTTATAATATTATATTGCAATTTTTTTATTTAATGATAAAGATTAAATATTTTTAATTCAATTTCATATTAATATTACTATCACATTATTTCATTGCAATTTTAATTTGATGTTTATGATTTACAATTGTCAAGTTATAAAGCTAGTTGAATAAAAAAAAAAAAAAGAACTGTGAAGTTATTTAACAAAAAATAAGAAAATATACAAAATACGAAAACGCGGGCACGCGCTCTGCTCTGCTGCGAACCTTAGTAACAGAATAAACTAACGCCAAGCCCGCCTCTGCCTTCCTATATGCCGACTGCATCTGCATGACCCAATCAAATTGAGGCGGTGGACAGCGACTGCTCCACCTGAATGACTGATCATCCGAGATCGGCCTCCTAATTCTGGTGCTTGGCGTGCACGTAGAGACAATTCAAACGGGCGGATTCTTACAGAACGAGTAAAGCGAATCAAAGCCTTCTACGCGTTGGACTAGGTTTGGGTACTTCTGAAATTGCCTCTTCCTTAATTTTCAAACATTATATTTTACGGATTTATCAGCTTTCACCCTCCATTGAAGGATCGGATAAGTTAAACAACCAAAACGCCAAATAAAAGAGCCAATCAACATCTGCATCTTTTGTATAATCTTTTTTACACTCACCACTAGTGATGATAGATAAATTAATTTCTATCCGCTCCCCTCAAAACTTTTACGTAAGCATCAACAAGGTTAGATATTTAATGGTGCGAAAGAATATAATGGGAAGATCTGAGATATGGAATGAACGCTGCAGTTCTTGTTTATCAAGAAAGTGAGAGAGAGAGAGAAAGAGAGAGAGAGAAGGGTGGGGGGTTGAATTATTGAAGACTAAATCTTCACATAGCAACAAAGCATATTGCTACAGTGAGTCATTGTCGAGGCTACAATGTAAAAATTATCCACATTAGAAAAATGCAGAGAAACGGGAGATCCCATCTCGTTATAATAACAAAAAGGAATACAATAAATTTCAGGTTGTAACAACTATGTACTACGATCTCACATCCCAGTTGAAGCTTTTGATACGTGCTTCAGAGCTTCAGCTATCTCATTGGCTGATGCGTCACCACTCAAATGTGCAACCAAGGGACTTCCTTTAGGAACGAAGTCATCTCTAAGGTCCATGGACCTTAGCAATTCTTCAGATCCCTTTTTCACCACACCTTTCATTATTATGGTCTTATGAGCCCCAGCTATCATTTCTTCATAGTCAGTGTCTCCAGTTTCACCAACAATTACATACATGTTTGCAACATTCAACCTCCAACGGACAAAAAGGTACCTATTAATCAGAAGCAAATGGATTAAAATCATACTGTACTTCTCTGCACCCCCATTAGAAAACTATAGCACAGTATTGAAGGATGCATGAATGCCCTTAAAGTCATTTGTTATTACTACCTGAGTGCCTGTGATCGAGATGCCAAGAGAGGAATGCTTTGTATCCTTGTTGAGTTCCTGCAATACATTGGATGACAACGAAGACCCCTCATCCTAAGTTTCTGCCTCAAATCATGCACTTTCATAACCTGTAAAAGCACATCAGTTTGAAAATCCATGTACAAAAACAGATTCTCTTACTAAATTCAACCTTAAAAAAATATATTCATCTACCTTTTTGTGATCCTTGATCCAGTATGCAATGCAATGGGCATTGCTCGATTTTGTATCTTCCTTAATGAGGCTGGATGATTCCTTAGACTGATCTCCTTCAGTTGTGTTCATTAGCTTCCAGATGGTCTTTTTAAGACCTTCACAACCCCAGCGGTAGTCTATATGCGATGCATAGTCTGGATCTGGTAAAAGTTCTCCATTTCCTTCGGTGTAAGTTCCGGGGTAATATAATTCACTACCGCTGCTACAAATCAATGCATCAAACTCATTTACTTGAATCCTTGCTGATGTCAAGAATTCTACAGTCTCTGATAATGGCATAGCTGTAGATAAAGCAATCCCTGATGTTCTTGCAAATAGAGCGTCTGACCTAACAGCTTTAATTACATATTGCACAACTTGAATCATCTTCTTTTCAGGAGCCCCTTCACTGTCATAGCAGTCAAGTGCTATGACAATCAACCTACGTCGCCTCCTTAACATGGGATATTTACTTACACCAATCTCAACCTTTCCACCTTCAGCATCTTTTGGGCCAGCTTCTGGTTTCTTCATCCTGCTCAATAGCTGCTTTACTTGATCTTGCAGCTCCGGGTCACCAGCTGCTGCCGCTGAATAGTCGAGTGATCCATTTAATGAAGATTTATCACCATCAATTGAGAGCCTAAGAGACATATCCTGCACATCCATCAGGGAATCATTGAAAGATGACTCTTCAGCAGCCATCTCATCTCCAGGGGTATCAGTTTGCCATAGTGGGTGCCTCATTCGGCATGCTGCTACCCTAGTCAAGTAAGTGCGGCAGTGTTCTGGCCATGAGAAAAGGTGTATATTCTTCCAACCATTCTTTCTGCACTCATGCCACAAATTCTTCTCTGATACCAGTGTAAGTAGGGCATCAGAAACAGCTTGCTGATCATGAGGATCCACAAGCAAACCATTGTTCAATGCCTAACAATCAAACAAATTCATTGTTCCATTACAACCAAACAATAGCTAAGAAAAAGTGGGGTATGAAAAAAATTAAAAGCTCTACAAAATTTCCAACAAATGGCTTCATTTTAAAATTTACTTATTTCATCGGGCTATCATTCAATCAGATGGTATAGGCATAGAACATGGAAATAAGATTACAGCACATCCAAAAGGCTAGTAAACTGTATGATAGTTAAACAGATGGGGCTTATCTTTACCCGATGGATGTCAACTGGTCCACCATTTTTAGTTGCCACCATAGGAAGCCCATGTGCAGCAGCCTGAATTTTTTGAAACCAGCATAGATCAAGACACCATTTATTTGAAAAAAGGAAAGTGGGAACATGAAAATTTCTAATTAACTAAAATAAACTGACCTCGATTAAGGTAAGCCCAAAAGGCTCAACTAATGCTGGGTTTATGAAAACTCCCTGACAGATATCCAATAACTTAGTTAATCATTAATGTAAATGTCATAAGATTTAATCCTAAAATAATATTTGCACTGAACCTTTGTCTTTGCTGCAAGCCGATAAATATCTGGAACTTCATATTGCTTGTGATGCTTTGGGTATGCAACTAGCCCATATAGATCATACTTGTCAATCATTTTCAATACTGTTGTGAGAACACTAGCATTTCCACCAGTCATCTCGTCTATATCATCCCTGTTTCCCATGATTAGTGTCTGCATCATAGAATAACAGTTTTCTTACAATGTACCATATCACCATATTAAAGATCATTTTTATTCACTGATTATAGGATGTACATACAAGATTGGCAAGCTCTCTTAATGGACGGCACTCTCCAAAGGCCTTGAGTAGAGTGGTAATATTTTTCTTTGGATCAGGCCTGGACAAAGCCAAAATCATTGGCTTGTGAGGATTTGTCAGGAATCTCATGACCTGCCATAAGAAGTTAGCACAGGGCAACAATAGTTAATACTCTTAATCAAGTGGAACATCAATAAACAAATGGGACACTCACTTCAGACCATATTGCAGGGATTGCTTTTGGGGAAGAACCATCAGCACCACCAATAAGGGATGCAAGTTCCCCATCAATTTCTGGAGCATCTTCTTGAGCCACAACGTTGCTGAAGTCCATACCAGGAGGAATAACCTGTAAAGAAATTTTGCTTCATTTTTTGAACAGAAAGTCCAAAAGGATCATTCAATTGTATTCATGATATATTTTGGATTACAATTTACTTCTTAGAAAATAAAAACAGAAAGCTAAAAATTAAAATGGAAGTTGGGAAAAATGACGCTAGCCTAGCAGCCTTAATCTGTCAGAAAGGGAACCTAACAATTCTAAGTTTGTATGCGAAAGAGTTTCTGTACTTTGTCCTGTGTGGTACAGCAAGAACATATATAGACATACATTTCACATACATGTCTATTTATACTGGTTCACACCTGAACACAGTTTGGCAGCACAGCAGTTCATTAACAAACTGCCAAAGCCATGGGGGAAACAAACTTGAAAAAAAAAAACCTCTTACCACCATCCTTGGCATGTAACGGCCATGGCAATTGACACCTCGTCTAGTGCGAGCACGCAGAACTTTCTCAAGCTTCACATCAAACCCATCATAAAGTCCCCATTGCTCTTCAATCTCCTGTTTGGTACTTGTGATCACAAGTTCAGCAGCATCAAGAGAAAGCTCTTCTCCTTCTATCCTCCTCATTATTTTATAAGTTGAATTGATGTCTTCCTTTGATTGCCGACCCTGCTTAAGAAGCTGTTCGAGCTTGTTTCTTCCAAGTGAGTGTCCTGTTAATACCATTGGCACATTTAAAGCACCTGATAAAAGAGCAGCACTGTCACCTGCATCAGCATAATGACCATGAATAACATATGGCCATACAAGGCCATCCCCTCCAATCTGCTCACCCAAAACTTTTGACATGTTAAGAATATGGGCAAGAGCTCCATCCACAAATTCCTGAATATAAGGCCATAGTAATTCTTTTCTAAGATACTTGTCACGTGGACCAAAGGGAATCCTAATAATATATGCCCCGCTGCTTTCTCCGACTTCATTGCCATCAGCATCTTCAGGCCCTGAAGTTAGCATCTCTGTTGGCTCACCATAACTCCAGTCAACTTCAGGAGAGGAAATTTGGCGAGTGAAAAGATCTACCCTGTACACCCCAGGCATACTAGCAAGGGCTCTAGCAAGTTCTACCACATATTTGACCTGATAAATGATTTATAAAAGCCTAAGACAGAGATTGAGACGATAAAAGATGCACTAATTACAAATTCCAGTTCAATGATATTATAATGCAGTATTACCTGTCCACCAGTGTCCGAATCTCGACCAAGCTCCATATTTTCTCCACGTACTAAACCATGTAAACTGGTCAAAGATCATATAGCAGGAATAAATCATCTGAGGATTTCTCCACTTAACTATAAAATGGTGCAAATAAAAGGATAAAGGTAAAAGTAAAAAAACAAAGTTGCATCTGAGGTTCAAAATTTTCTTTTACACATTAATTAACCATCAAAACAAACAAATTAAGTAACAGATACTAAAAAAGTTAATTTCATAATCATGCAATAATTGAACTAACTAAAAAAAGAAGCTGATCACCTACTATGGCATTTCAAGATCAAATAGTCAACAACAAAACAAGTTAGAATTATAGTTCAATCACTGAATTCAAATTTGTTCTTTTCACTCATATTGTTCACTTCTGAATGCCTCCAAATTCACTGTATTGGAGTTGACAATTTAATAGAGAACAAAGGAGATTTGAAATAGAGCACTGAGTTTCTGATGATATTTGAAGTCATCATTCCTCGCTGTCACTCCCTAATGCAACCTTAAAAATTCTGTTGCTAACATTGAAAAGCCAAATGAAAAATGAAAATAACGTGTCTTAACTATTAAACTGCAAAAGCTGTTCATATTACATGTATATACAAATTTTAAATATATTAATCCGTGCTAGAAATAATTAAACCTGATAAGGACAATGTAGAGTTTCTTTTCCTTTTTGTCATCCGACCAAAATTCCAAGTTGGAAAAGTTTCTCTGGAATCTTTTCCTTGGGGTCTCACTTTGCACCAACTCTGCCACATTATCCCCTTTCTCTCCTTCTGACAAGTCCTCGGACATATCTTCAGTTGCATCCTTTCGTCCTTGTTCCCGTTCCCATCTTCTACTTGCTTGTCTTTGTTGTCCCTCCCATTCCAACTGTTCAGAAAGAGTAACATTTTAACATTGGCAATTGCATTAAGAGAAAAAAACAGATAACATTAATCCCACAATTGGTTCAAAGGCATGGCAATGAAGGTAAGGATGATAAGAAAGCCACGTGATCCCTTTCTGCATATGCTATAAAAAAAAAAATTCCCCCTAAAATATCACACAAAATACAGCATGTTCTTAAAAGGAATTAGGAATAGATGGTGGGGTATCCATTTATTTGTTGATTTTGACAGGCCTAACATAACGAGCCGTGCACTGAAGATAAGGCACTACTCAAAAGAAACATAGGCCAACTTGGTCACATCATTTGATTTGATGAACATGGTTGATCCTACTGGTGTTCAGACGATTTTAAAAAATGCAAAAGAAAAACGAAATGCAACTATTTGTAATGAACTCACCAGAAAAGGCTCATTTAACATTCATGAAAAATTCTCTCTCATGACTGAACTGCATCATCAAATTAATCACTGGACACTGATTCTCAGTCGCTAAACAGAACGGCTAACAATGATAATAATATAAAAAAAAAAACAAAAAAAAAACATTATCTGAAAAAAATAAAGATAAACTAATTGTCCATGAAAACTAGCAAGAAGTTTAATAAAACTCGAAGATGTTGAATTTATATCCAATCCTCAGCACCAATTGTTAAAATCAATATTAGTCTCTAAACTTGTGAAACACAATATTTCCAGATAACGCATCACCCCAAAAATCATATACGCACACGTATAAGCATACAAGTAGAATTAGCCAATGTCGGTTATCCCAAAACTAGGACTTGTTACTGATAGTGACCCATCAATCTGGAAAAGCAGGAGTTATCCAATTTTACACACGCATAATTACGCATATATACGGTAGTGACCTGCTTCTTCTTGCGAGTGAGGTGCCAAATACGCCAGCACATGTTCTCGAGCCTGGAGCTGCGCTCGCGGGTGTTGCGGGTGGCAACCACCTTTATCCACGTCCTGTGCAGATCAGTCTCATCGACTCCAGTGACCACCTCCTCCACAAAGTACTTAGTCGGGTTAAAATGGCCCCTCTCGCTCAGATTCAGAGGCGGCGCCGGCTTATGCTCTTCAATAGCTCCGGCCCCACTGTCCAGTATTGCCTCCAGATACCCATTTATCCATTCATTTCCGGCCATTGCAGGAAAATAAAATCAGCCTCGCGATATCCTTTGTATTGGTTAAGCGTTACCGGCAATGCAAAACGGGTTCCTTATTTTATGCTCTGTAAAACGAAAAAACCAAAACTTTCTACGTCAAACAACAAAGCAAAACACCCATTTTCCAAGAAAAATATTGAAGAGGTTGGTTTCACGTTAGTAGAAGCCAAGAAAGTCATCTTCTTGGCTATGGCGGAAGCTAAGGCAAGCAAATTCCATTCTCTTGCCAGAAGGCGAAATTAAAGTAAAGAAAGAAAGAAAGAAAGGAAAGGGGTAGGATTTCCCAGGTGAATATGGTTGTTTCTTGGGACTTGAGTACAAAAAAGAATGAGACTCACAGAACTCTGCGGTTAAGTCCTGATGCGTGAAAATAAAAGATGGGAGAGGAGGAAGGATGGAGAAAGGAGAGAGGTGGGGTATAATATGGCCACAGACACGTGTCATAAGAATAGAGAAGTAGTGATGGGTCTACTTCACACTTGGAAGGCAAGGCGTGGAGGAGGTAATCGGGTTTTTGGGTCATCTTTTTCAATGCTTGTCCGCTTCCCAATGCGAGCTTACTGTAAGGCCTTCCTTTCCTATTCTAGCCTTCCTTCAAATTTAGCTAAATGCATATAATTTAGTC
>CAOGCB010065367.1:0-25304 GCA_948266635.1 Cnidoscolus chayamansa
GGGAAAAGTGTGGGCTGCCTTTTGACTTGTGTAGCTCTTTTATTTTGGACAATAACTGGGTATGTTCCAGGTCCAGCACCACCATAGAAGCTTCTTATTTTCAGGACCAAGCTTTCTGTCTCTTTCAAATTCAACTGTAAAAAAAAAAAAAAAAAAGGTTGCTTCTTCTACATAATGTGTCTCATTTTTTACTTCTACCTATGCAATTGTAATAGAATATCTAACTAACAATATAATCAATAAAGACATGAAAAGGGTATTATGATTACAGTTTGAATATTTTAATTTTGGATTACAAATCTCATATATTGTTGTGGTTGTAATTTTAAAATAATTTGATCCACTTAATTACTGAAATATAAAATCTCTTTAGAGTGCTTACTTTCTAAACCAGTTTTTGGTAGCTATCACTGCAAGATTTATTTTTTATAGTGTAAAATTAAAATATTTAGTTATAAAATTATTTCTTTTTACGGTTATAAATTCTCGAGTTTAAATTTTAATTTGAGTTATTTATAAAAAAAATTACTTTTTTTATAAAATTTTTTATAAAATATAATAGTCTTTCAATCAGTCAAAATCACAAATGAAATAAACAATCGTGATTGAAATAATGTGGAATTACAATTTGATATAAAATTGACAAGATTTCATACTCAAATAAATTCTACAATAATCTTTACCTTTCTTAATCAATCCCCATATGAATTGTGTATATCTTCAAGAATACAAATTCCATTGTCTGCATTTCTTTTATCAAACATCATTTTCAGGGTGAATATTTATTAAAGATGGGGATGGAAAGGGAATAATATAAAAAGGGTTGTTGGCTGTATTTTCTATTGGTTTCATCCAAAGGGGTTCTTGCAAATGCCAATTAGCGACCTGTTTAGTCGTTAATTATTAAGTATTTGCAGCCTCATATACATATATATATTTGGTGTTTGTCACAAACTAAAAATGATGGGAATGAGAAAGGGAGTATTCAGTGTCTGTACATTGTTGTGTTGACGTTGGATTCATTGATTACATCGATCAGAATTAATTCATCGACGATATCTAAGCAATGATGTTGCATGAATCATTTTGACTATAGTTTTAGATGGTAGCCTATGTTTGATATTCTGACTCCTGTCTCCTTGTTGTTTCTGCTAGTTGACAAGCTTATGCAAAGCGTTAACTTTTGTAACGAGTGTTTTCTCTTATTCAATTAATTTGAAATTTAAATAGAATTTTATATTTTCTGAATTTAAATAAAAAAAAAAACTACTAATTTTTTTTTTTATTTCCAAAGATTTGAGGAAAACATCAGGACAATGTGGGGATAGATAGTCTCACAGGAATAAGAAAAGAAGTGGAATGAATACCAATTGAGATAGAAATTAAGAAAAACTAAAGCAAATAAAAAATGGTTTTATTTTTACAGAGTATTCAAAATACAAAAACATGTGAGACTGAGAAGACATGAATTGGCTGTCAGACAAAAATCAAGAATGCCAGATAAGGTGTTGGGTGTGATGGGAGTGGAATCTACTGCACGATTTCTTCACCTTGTTCATGCTGTGTGGTTTTGATAATTGTGAAGTGGATTTGCAGGTTGTCCATATCTAACATGGAGATGTTTGATTTAAAGATTGTCTTTCCTGAGTCTTGGGTTGTCCCTTTGGTCATCCGCCTGTATCATATAAACTCTACTTGTTATAATATATATATATATATATATATATATATTTTTATTGGAAAATTATATTTATATATATATAAAAAAGAAATTGTAGGTATCAATGTGAGTATTAAAATGTGACCTAGAAAACAAAGTAGAATATTAATTTGTGTTTGGTTTAAAGATGGAAAAAGACCTTCTTGGCTGCCTTCCACCGTTTGCTTGTAATAAGACAAAAAGGTTTCGGCAGATTTACGAGATATGTCCAATGCCTATTTCATCTTTTTCTATTAATTTAATATTGTCATGATAGTGTCTAAATAATTCCATTTTCTATGTGAACTTCCGTTTCTTAACATATCATTTTGCTTGCTTATATGAATCACCAAATGCTTCTTTCAAAAGGATTTCCTATTATCAACTTTTTCTTTATTATTTTATTCATATTATATATCATAAATGTCAATTTTTTCATGTTATGATATTTTTATTAATTCATCTATGGATTGAATCAATTATTTTTATACATATTATATAATTTTTAAAAATTTGGAAAGAATTATTATTTAGTTGTTATACCATATGAAAACTAATTAGTAATTAGTCTCTCATTTCCCCAAAACACATTAAAAAAAAAAGTCTCATTCAATTAATTGGTCACTCTTATCAAGAACATTATTTACGAAATAAAAAATAATATGAGAGAAATATTTTTATTTTAAAATTACATTGTCAAATACATCGAGACAAAGAAAAGAGAAAGTGAAACGGAGTAAATCTATAGTAATTTTTATGGTAGTGGAGTTCAAGAAAAGGATGGTGGTGGAGGTGGAGAGGAGGAGAAGAGCGTCAAGATTCAAGTGGTCTTGAAGCTGACCAATATTTTTTATTTTACAAACGGTGTTATTCACGGAAGATATTAGTTATAGAATGATATTAGTTTTTATATGATACAGAATTAGAAATGCAATTACATTATTACCCCCAAGCTTTAGGGCATTTACAAATGGTCTGAGATGAAGACTATATATAAGTATGTAAGGCCAAAGAAAGCAGGTTCCAAAGTGAGTGTTATAGTAGGAACAGGTTGCCTTTTTCTCACCAGAAATGAAGGAGATTTCCCAGGCTTTTGTCTTCCTTTTGTGAGAGCATTATCCTGATTTTATGTTCACCAAAAAACAAGTCCTCCCTTTTAGTGAGAGAAAAAGGCTTTGAAAGAAACAAAGATTTTCAGAAAAAAGGACAGAAACACTAACTAACTTGCTATAATTATCTCATTCTTTTCACTTTCTAATGTCCAATATCACAGGTGATGAAGGTAGCTTCTCTTCAGGTAATACTGGAGAAGAAGTCCACCAGCTTCAAGACAAGCAACATCTGCAGTTGCAGAATCACTTCCATGCTCAAAATTCTGCTGCTACTAATAGCAATGGCTCTACCTCTCAGCAGCAGCAACAACAGCCCGTCAAGAAAAAAAGAAATTTACCAGGAACTCCAGGCAATCTCGATTACTCCATTTCTGTATATTGATTGGTTCTAGCTATGGTCTTACAGGAAAAGAAAGGATTTTTACTTAATTTCTTTAATATTAGCAATAGAAGCTTAGAGAATATGCAAAAAATGAAAAAGGTTTCTTGGCTAATTAAAGAAAGTAGAAGTAATAAAGAGAGAGTGGATTTCTCAGTCGGCTTCATCTTTCTCTGCAAATAAAAGATGATTCTTTTTTTTTTTTTTCCTTTCTTTTATTTTCTTGGAAGAAATGATTTTAATTATGTGAATTGAAAGGTTCAATTATTGGATTGAGATTACAATAATTGCTAAGAACTGTTTGCTTGACTTCACTTTTTATCAATCTCCTCTTGTTTCCCACTGTCTTCTGCTATGCCATACAGCCATGATTTTACTTTAACATGGAAAACCATTGCCAAGAAAGGAAAATAATTTTCACTCTCTCGTTTCAGTCACTTCTTTTACAATTCCGAGTACCATTTCATGGAATTTCTCTAATATCTGTTTAAATATGATGCATATATATATATATATATGATTGTATGTCAGATCCTAATGCTGAAGTTATTGCTTTATCACCAACAACGCTTATGGCAACAAACCGGTTTGTGTGTGAGATATGCAACAAAGGGTTTCAGAGGGACCAAAACCTGCAATTGCATAGGAGAGGCCATAACCTCCCATGGAAGCTCAGGCAAAGAAGTACTACAGAAGTGAAGAAACGAGTGTACATATGCCCGGAGCCAACATGCGTTCACCATAATCCAGCTCGTGCACTAGGAGATCTAACAGGCATTAAGAAGCATTTTAGCCGTAAACATGGCGAGAAGAAATGGAAATGCGACAAGTGCTCTAAGAAATATGCAGTTCAATCTGATTGGAAGGCTCATCAGAAGACCTGTGGTACAAGAGAATACAAATGTGACTGTGGAACCATCTTTTCCAGGTATTTTTGGAATTCAACATATATTTATATAATACAGTTTAATACATGAAAAAGGGTCTACGTTTTGAAAATTAAACATATGAAAATTTTATTTAAATGGGATACTCTAAATTTCTTCATAAATTATAATTTTTTGGGTGTAAATTATTTACAAACTAGAAAGCCATTAATGCACCATGCTGCAGAAACTGGCACAGAGATGACTCATTGCTGCGTACAAGTTGCATAATTAAGGAATTATACAAAAAGAAAAGTGTAATTATTGTCGCTTTCTACATTTAAAGATATGTTATAAAATGGCCGACAAATTGATACACTTTTCACGTTTCCTTTTTGACATAATTTTGATAATTTGAATATTCATGTTACAGAATTAATCTGTGGCTTAGCTAGCTCGAGATAATTAATTGCAGACCTTATAGTCTCTTATCAAATATGTTTATTCCATTGTCACCTAAACCTAATGTAACCCCACTGATTACCAATCATGCAGGAGAGATAGCTTCATCACCCACAGAGCTTTTTGTGACGCATTAGCAGAAGAAAACAACAAAGTTAACCAAGGACTAATGTCTAACGTGGGATCCAACTTGCAGGCCCAGATGCCTGACATTATGTCCTCGATGCCCTTAACCACTGCCAATGCCAACAGCACATCTATTGGGATTTCAGATTTCAACAGCTTTGATCCCAAGAACCCTCTCAAATCCCTTCCTCAAGAGCTCGTGCCAGTGCCATTCAAGTCCATGAACATTGCAGCTGGAGGAGGCATGTTTTCTACCAACTCGGGCACTCTCTTTGGCGGTCCAAGAAGCATTTCTTCGGCTTGTTCTAGCCTCCAGCTCAGTTCCAATACTTCATCTGGATATAGTTATCTCCAAGATGGGAAAAGTGGGTGCCAAATTTCAGGGTCCGCTCACATGTCAGCAACAGCCTTGTTGCAGAAGGCCGCACAAATGGGTGCAACTGCTAGTAACAGTATCAACTCTCCAATGATGCAGAAGAGCTTTACAAGTAGCATGGCAGGTCCTGACCAGATCTCTTCTATAAGACCACCATCTTATGCTGGGGTTCAGCAGCATGTGACCACCTCATATGATCACTTCCCATCACAGCCTGAACAAACGAGCATGGTTGGAATCAATGCTGGAGGTTTCAATAATAATAACCAGCACTTGCAAAAAGGTCCCCAAGAAATGTCCCAGTTTTTTGAAACTACTACTGGTAGTTCAGGCATGAACAATATGGGAATGTTCAGTGCTATGTTCATGGGCACTGAACAAAACCCAGGGTTCATGAAAAGCATGGAACATGAAGATAGTGGTAGTTCTAGCTTGATACATGGAAGATCTGTAATGGAGCGGACCCTGAGTGGACCATCAAGGTTCGGTGCCAGTAGCGGTGAAGGTGGTGACAGGATGACTCGTGATTTTATGGGAATTGGAGGTTCTAGGACAGGAAATTTGCTTGATCATCAGCAACAGCAGCAGCAGAGAATGCCAATGATGAATCACTTTCAGCAACAGCTCTCACTTGGGGAATCAGCAATGGAGAAACCCATTTGGGATGTTTGATACAATGTGTGTGTTCTTTTACCTGCCTTTTCAATTCAGCTTTTGGAGCTCTGTCCTGTCCTGCGTATCCGTCAATACCTAGGCAAATTTCCTGCCCTTCTGGGGGGCGTATGTGGGATTAGGCCTTAACATTTTGGTAATGAAAAAAGGTATAGAATGGGCTTGGAAGGTTACATAGTATGTATAACAATATCCACTTAGCCACAAGCGGATGGAAGCCCTGTATAAGTGAAACCTACATGGTCTTAAATATAACTGGCTAGTGACATTGAGCTCTTCCTATTTTCGTATTCCTTCAATAAGCTAAGGCTTGTTTTCTCTGGTTCACTATCTTTTTTCCCTTTGTTTTTTCTCCTCGTAATTTAACACACTTTTTTTTTTAATTCATAAATTATCAATGAATTTTAAATTCTGTTAACAATTCGTAAATAATTACTAATGAATCATTAAGATAGTTGTAATATTGATAAGAGATTTTGGTACGGAGATGGAAATTAGGTAGAATGCTATGTAAATGGATTTGTAGGTATTGGAAATGTCGTAAGAGTTCTATTACATGTTCATTTTGTGTGGAATTAGTCAAACAGATATGATAATTTTGAGAATAAACCCAACACTCAGTTGATTTGGAGTTGGAATAGTATACTGTAATAAGTTAAAATTCTTTACTAATAAAAAAAAAAGAAATTAATTGTGCAGTAAACTAAAAACCTGAGAATGGATTGCTACTTCGGTAAGGCCCATTAGAAACCTGGATCAAGTTCACTAAGCCCAAGGCGGTAAGAGGGTGTTGAAAGAGTCGCCTCCAAACCCTAACCCTAACTGGAGTCGCTTTTCTTAATTCCAATCCTATATAAATCTGAAGGGTAGCAGCAATAACCGCTCAGCACAAACGTTTCTCCATCGGTCTAATCTCCATCTCGACTCTTCTGTTCTGATCGCTTCTTGCAGATTCTCTGATAATTAGGTTTTGGTGGATGAGAAAGAAAGGCAGTGATGTTGATAACTACCTATTTTATGAAGGAAGCAATTGCCTTGTGATTAGAAAATCACCAATGGATCCTTCTGAGCCCTCTTCTCATTCTCCTTTTCTTTTTTTTTTCTTATGATTTATTTGAAATACCTGAAATAGAGCCATATGATGTGATGATAAGCTTGTCGGAAATACAATGTCGACTAAAAAATTCAGACTACAATTATCTGATCGTGTGGCTCTTTCTGTTTCTTGCTTTGTAAATTTTTTTTATATATTCTTACGGGCAAGATAATTATCTTGATACTTTTGAATTGATTTTTCATTAGAAATCATTCATACCTTTTTAATATAAAATGAAAATAAATTTACTTAGTTGTTTATTGAAGAAAATAATTTTAAATGAACAGGATTAGATATTTAAAATTATAAAAAAATAGATGAACAAGTTGTAAGAGATTTTTAATAAATTAAGTTTTTTGTTTTTCTTAATTTTTATTAATAACGAATTCGACCATAAAACTGTTTTAAGATGTTGTATCTTCCATAATAAATTATAAAAAAACTGAAACAATTGGAATAATTTGAAAATGTCAAAACTTCAAGAAAAGCCACGTTCAGCTTGAAAGAAAGCATCATAGCTTAACTGCATTAGGTATTGCATCCTAACTCGGTGTTTATCATTAAAAGTAAACAAATATCTACTAAAAGTATAGTTTTGTTCTCTTTTAAGTTTTATGACTACTAAAAGGGTAAAATTTTCCATTTATGTGTTATTTAACAGTAAATTATTTTTAATTCAGACCCAAAAAAAAAAAAAGAAACTGAGGGTAACCCTTTATTCTACATCCCATCTGGGTGGGGGGAGGATGCATTACACTTTCATCAGGTGTGGCGTCCTCAACACTGCTTAGTCATTGCACTTTCATAGCCAAACATGGAAATTGGGCGTCCCAGTCTTAGCTGAATGCTCACTTGAATGATATCTGCGGCTGTCCTCAAGATTACCTTTTCTGCTTCTTCTGCCACTTCCATCGCATCCCTGATACCATCACCATTATCAAACACTGCACAGCATAGCATGACCAAATTCATTGTGGTTGGATTACATACCGTATCAATATGTGAGGGGGCATGGAAACCTCAACTTCCAGCAATATCTTGCCCTGCAACAAGTGCCTTGTAATTCGCTCAACCTCCATTTTCTGAAGTTCAGAAAAAGTCTTTTGTTTGTAGTAAACAGTAGAAGCCTCAATAATATAATATTTGGAAACTTCAACTTCTAAATAGTAATTGCCTAATACTATCTAGTTCAACACTTGAGTGCAAGCCTGTTGCAATTGCATGGTGTCCACATGATAAAACTGGAAGCATTTTATCAAACAGAACCTATTTCTCTAATTATTAACCCGTTCACCATTATACTAGTCACCTCACCTGATACCCCAATACTTCTGCCAAGGACAATATTTTGGGATAACCAGCAGTTTAAGCTACAGCCACATTTAACTTTATCACGGTGTAATAGCCTGCCACCACCCCCCCCCCCCCCCACACATCCCATTCATGACATGTTCTGAATTGAACACAAGTTAAGCCAAGCCAAATTTGGAAGCAAGTAGAAGAGAACACTGGAAAAAAATAAAAAAAGATATACCACTGGGAACCTTGATAAGAAAACGTTGGAAACAATCGATTCAATGTCTCTGTCTTCCAAAGAAACATTTCTATCTGTAGCACCTTCTAATTTATCTTGCCAACCCATCGCACTGGGAGAGAAGTGTAAAAATGCAGGATCTGCATGCATGTAGGAAAAAGTCATAGGACAAGACTATTTAGTCAATGGTGTGCCTGTAATAATTGAAAGGGATGAACACAAATAAGATAAAATGTCTGGCTATTAGCTAATTCAATACAAGTCAGCATTTGCTTATCCATATATAACAAAGATTAGGGAATTAAAATTAGTGGAATTAGCTTGGAAATTCAGGTGGAAGATAAGTTAGCCCTCTATGTGAAGTAGGCCTGTCAAAATGCCAGGCTGAGAGAATTTAAACTGCAATTTAGGCCAAACCTTACAATTTGGGCCTAAATCTTTCCCAGATCTGGCCTAGCATAAAAGTAATTTGCAAAAATACTAATACTTTGTTGATCTCAAGCCTGTCCCACCTTAGAGTTAGGCACTAATTCACCCAGTCAGACTTGAGACAAACCTCTAACCCAAGGTTGCCTTTTGATTGATCAGGCAATCCCAAGCAATGTTGTTAAAAGGTGCCAGGCAAGGTGAGGCCTCGTCGCACTCTTCTGGGGTGAGGCGCCCTTCAAAGAGGCAATGCCTCTGATGCCTAAGGTGCTAGCCGAGAGGTGCCAGAGGCGTTGCCTCATTGAAATAACAGTAATTTTTTTCTTTTCTTTTCTGGTTTTCAAATGCCTTCATCAAAACAAATGTTCTATCCTCTCCCAATTTGTTTCAAATAGCAGCCAACAGCCCCTGAAGAGTATTTTCTGCACTTCTAACAAAAATTAGCAGATATAACTCTCTTTCTTCCTTCTTTCTCTCCTCTTTTTCTGCTTCCTCTCTTTTTGTTCCTCTCCTTCTACCTGCTGTACATGGCAGAGCAACAGCAGGTTCCTTTTTCTTTCAAGTATTTCTCTCTTTTTCTTCTCTCTCCTCTTCTTTTCTTCTTCCATTCTCTTCTTCTCTTCTCAAATGACACTAATAGAAGCATATTTTTATTTTAATTACTAGTATGAATGTGTAAATGTGTATATGCATGTATATGTATTTATATTGTGTGTGTATGTATTTATATATAAATTTAAGTTATGGTGCCTCACTTTGAAAAGGTCATCGTCTCGCCTGTTACCTAAGGCCATAGGGTGTCCTATAGCCTAGGTGTCATCTCTCGACTCTTATCTAATGCCATAGGGTGCCCTATAGCTTGCGTGTCACCTCTCATCTTAATAACACTAATCCCAAGCCCAAAAACAGGTATATTGTGGAGGGTATAAGGTGATAATCTAAGTCCCCATACCTGAGATCATTCATCTGTCATAGCAAACAAGAAATTACAGGATAAGATGAAAATCAATGCAAGATCTGCTAATTCGTATATGGGATTGGATAAAAACCCCTGATTTCAGATTCAATGATTCTCAATCAGCCCCTTCCTATCAAGTCTTCTACATTTTTTTATTTGCCATCAACAAGATCCTTGAAAATCTATTAACAAGTGGAATGATTAAGCAAAAGATAATGAATGACCATGTAATACAATTGGTGAATATAATATAATTAATCTTGATAATTCTATCTTCAGTATGGAACCTTGGAAACCAATTATGTTACAGTTTGTCTTACATCGACTTTAGAAAACAGTGAAAACAAGGGCCATACCTATGTGTATGAAAACTTCAGCTATTTCAGGATAGGACTTGTGAATTTCCTGACGGACCCTTTCACCAATTCCATGGCCAGCACTAACACTAGAAAAAGGATCAACCTGTGATTCATAATCATGAATAAATCATTCTGAAGAGAAACCATGCATCCAACCATATTCTCATAAGCGTCTATATGAAATTATGCTGAACAAACATCAAATTACTGAATAATCAGGCAAACCAACCTCAATATGCACATCAAGGTGTAAATTTGAACCAGCCCTCCTACCTCTCAAGCGATGGCATCCCTGTGATATTTAATTAAGAACTATTTACTAATCAAACAAAACTTTAGGGATTATATTGTAATTTACGTTAACTTTTCCAAATTCAATGTAGTCCTCTAGCTACAATTGTGACAAATTTAAAAACAAAAAAAAAAAATTGACTTCATGAAAGTTTTGGCTATAAATGTGCAAACTTCGGAATTCTCCATCCAATAGCCCAATTGTAAACCTATAAATAGGGGTGGCTAAGAGCCAGTTCCGGTTCAAGGGAGCCAGTTCCGGTTCAAGGGGGCCATTTGGGTCCCCCCAGTTCCAGTCATTTTTCAGTTCTGATCAAATCCAACAATGACTTTTGTTTACAAAAATTTTTTGAAAAAAAAAATTTTTAGCCTAGAATTGAACCATTTGGTTCCTGTCCAGTTCCTGTTCCAAACCTGCCCATGGTTTGGAAATCTATAAAAGTGGCGCTTATATGTAATCCAGTTTCTGGTACAATCTAACTATATCAGCAAACTGAAAGCCTATATGTCAAATTATATGAGAGTTAACAGGTCAAAAATGTATTATTAAACCATAAGTTTTTGCAAAGAAACATTTGCATCACAAGGTTCTGATACAAACCTTAACACCCTCAATTTGCAGTATTGTCTGCTTTATAGGATCCAGATGTTCTGCTGGAATTGCGGCATCAACCAATTCCAAGACACTGATTGGCCCATAATAAGAAGTTAAACGAGGAGATTCATATCGAGGAAAAATGTCCATCTCATGCTAATTAAAACACTAACAAGAATTAAATGATTAAATCGTGCTGAAATGGACGAGTGACAAAAACCATAGAATTCTTGGCAGCTATTTACAACAGTCTTATTATCTGCTTCAATTTCAAAAATTAATGGTAACTATAAATTCCATAGGCTAAGCTACGTAATGAGAATGCCCCAAAGATACAGCTAATAAGACCAAGCATCAGTATGCCTTGAAGAAGGCTCCAATAAGGCAGATCAATCTGACCCTGTGAATTAAATCTAAATGACCACTATTCATTTAAAATATTTATGGAATACACAATTATAGGTTCAAAAGAGGGTTTTGACCAGGCAAGTAAGAAGCAAAATAAAACTGGAACATATGCAAAGAAGGAAGAATTGACATGATACCTCTGATACCCAGTTTCTAGTCCAGCTTTTAGTACCATACCAGAGACAACAAGTCCAGCAAGCGGATCCAAAAATGTGACACCAAGAATGGAGCCCCCTGAAGTCATGATAACCAGATTCATAATAAGCTGGTTTCACAAGATTGAGGACTCTTAAATCATTTAAGAACACTTCAACGAAAAATATTAACTGGAGGGGGGGAGGAGAACAAGGGCAAAATTTACAATGAATCAATATGAATCACAATAGTAATATGCTTTGCTCAAGAATTGTAACATAAATTTAAATTGGTTACAAACACCATATCTTTTTCAATAACGAATACTCTTCAATGTATTACAAATATACTTTACACAAAGATGATGGACAGGTGCACAAATAATAATGGAATAAATGGAATAAAGATCTCATTGGAGTAACTTGATAATCTGATTTTTTTTCTGAAGTAATAAATAATATGAGATCAAACTCAAGGCAGAAATTGAACTAATCACAAGTTCACAGTAACTCTTAGAATAAAGCAAAACTTAATCACAAGATCTCATGTGAAATTAGCTTTTAGACAAAATATGAGACGCTCGTGCATGCAATAAAGCTTCTTACCAACCCCAATAAGTGCAACAACAGATGAAATGGCATCTGCACGATGATGCCATGCATTTGCTTTCATAAGTCCACTGCCTTGCCTTTCTCCAGCTTGTTTGGTTATCCAGTAAAGCCTGCAAATCAATGGACATGAAATATACTTCACAAGAAAAGTAGCCACCAGAAGGCAATCATATTAATCAAAGCTGGCTGAACTGGCTCAGTCATCTGCAACAAGGAGTGGCCTTCAGCACTGGTTGTACAGACAGAAATGGTAGGATCTGGAAGGGTCAAAAATCTAAATCTTGCCAGTTGGGAAGATAAAATGAATAATGGTTCTACACAAAGTGAAATAGGACAAGAGGAAGGAAAACAAAGAGTCAGGAGAGGCAAAATGTGAATATCCATTTCATGCAGAAAGTCCAATGGCTTCTAGTGTTCATCCCATGAGAATATAAATCCAAAAGAAAGAAATAGCAAAAAGGAGTTATCTAACAAGGGTATGTGTTTCACATGAACCATTAAACCTAGGTTACCCATCAAGGGGCATCTATGATAGACAACCTACATAGACAAGTTAGCAACACCATAGGAAGGCAATAATTACAAACCAGGATGGCACCAAGACTTCAAAGTTCAGTAGCATTATACAATTTCTTCAAAAAATAATTATTACCCTTCTTTTATAGAAATGGACACAATGGTCATGCTCAATGCAAGGATGGGATGATCCATGTCAATTCCATGCTGATGTCTGTGCACATGTTCATGAGTATGGTTTACTACTTCAGGAGACGCAGACCACAATCCCTGCACATAATAATTGGAAATTATTAAGAAAGCCTTTTGAACTCCTAGTACTATCAAGAATGAGGAAAACACATTTGAAAACCATAATTAATAAATATAATTGAAATGGGGAAATGTGAGGGACAAAAAATCATACAAGAAGAATATCTATAGCATGCCATGCAATACCACCAGCAGTTGCCAAAAGCATGCAGGAAATTCCAAGGGCTCCTAAAGACTCAAACTTTCCATGCCCTGAGCAGAGAAAAGGAAAAATAACAGAATTACAAAATCTAGAAGCATAATCTATTCACATTCCTATAGAAACATTTAAAAGAAATACTTTTTCTTCAATATCATGTACTCATGTCCATTATCCATAGAAAGAATGGGAGATTAAACATCTTTTAGCATCTGAAATGCATAGAAACAACTGCAGTTATTCAGCGAAAAGGCATCTGAATCTGAGGACTATGTGACAACAATTCTGTTCAATCACAAAAAAAGAACCTTTAGTGCATTAACATATTATCTTGTGACAGGACAGTTAGTGAAAATTGCCAACATATTATCTCAAACTTTAAAAAAAGGATACAAAAAGGTTTATACTCCACTTTTTCTCATGCAGCATTCCTTCTTGTCCTTCACTAATACATGCCTTTGCAGGTTGTAGACTAATAACGACAATTTGCACACATACAAAAAATCCTACTCTGATGCCCAAACCTGAGACAGACCTAATTAAACCACATTTTTAACCTTATTTGAAAACTATGTTGCCCATAACACCCATTCAAAATCACACCATTTAATTAACCCGACAGACTGACATAATTAAACCACGATATAATTCATTGTGACAATCAGCATATAAATAGGATAAGGCAAACTGGATGGCATTCTATTTAGCGTAAACTTCACTGTGAAACTATAATGGACGAAAAGAATGGTAGGCTCTGAGCTCCTGAGAACTTAAGTGGTTCGTGTAAAAAGGGAGTCATACTAGAACCAGATTTAAAAAACCAACGTCCTAACAATAACAAAATATCGTCGTTTCTCTGAAAAAAGATAGATACGGTGTTTTCAGTGAAAGACAGGCCATATATATGCATATGATTAGATCAATGGAGTAGCTTGTAGGTACAGATTATAAGTGACCATATGGATGTTCTTTGTCTCTAGGAGCATTCCCAGCTTTGAATGACCATAAAGCAACCCCACTAAGAACCTGAAAAAAAGTCCATATACAACGCTTTGATTACACTGAAGCGACAAATCAGGAAAGAAAGCAATTGAGGAAAATAAAAAAGAAACTTTAATCAAATCCAATATGCCCGTGATTACCACGTCGGAGGCTGAATGGGCAGCGTCGGCGATAATTGCAGTGCTTCCTGATAGATAGCCAGTCAAAGCTTTTCCAGCAGCTAAGCCAATATCAGCGGCAAGGCCCAAACGGAATATTTTCTCACCCTCTTCACCAGAGGCTCGGTGGTGGTGGGTGTCGGAGGGGCCATGAGAATGGCCGAAATGCCACCTTCTGGGTATATTATAAATGGGGAATTCAGGAAAAGTATTAGTGGATTTCTGCAAATTAGAATCAAGGGACGGAAGCAAAAGGGCTGGGTGGAGAATTTTATGGCGTGAAGAGAGTGCAGAGAAGAGATGAGACTTGCAGAGGAATCTGAACCCCATGGTTAACAGCTGTGTGCTTGTGTTGTTGAAGACTTCAAATGGCTATTTGAAGTTTCTAAGTTGGAAATGGCGAGCAGAATCCCAGTGAATTGCTGAGCTCCATTCTTTGCTTGTGCAGTTTGATCGTGGCTTTTGGGGTGGACAGCAAAACGGAGGGTCGTTTCCGTGCCACACAAACGACAATATCAAAAAGAGTTTATACTTATAGCGAGTAAATAAAAGAGATGGGTACCATCATTCACCGTTAACTTGGGACCATGGACAAATTAGAAAAAATATATATCTTTTTCTTATTACAAAATCATTTTAACATGAGTAACCTGATTCCACATTTATTTTATTAACTTAATTAAAAGACTTACATTTGATTAAGATTTCAATCATTTCAAGTAGAATAATTTAGTAGGATTGTTTCTGCAAAAACTCAAAAAGGAAAACCAAAATAGGAAATTCATTTTACATGGTTTTAGGCATTGTAAGCTACCTACTTCATTTTGTACAGCTCCACCTGCGCTGCCCTTTCCGCTCACCTCAACATCACCTCTCTTTTGGGCATGTAAACTTTGATAGATGGTAAAAGAGGTTCATTTTTTTTTTTTTTATGAAATCATTAAATTAAAAAGGAAAGATATGTGTGAATGCATGTCCTATGTAGCCCAAAATTCACTCTTGATCGGACACAAAGGCCCATATATGCTTTACACATAAACACACGCTAAAAGGAAAAGATGGTATAAATTCACTAACATTAGATGCTTTTCGTCAAAACTCAAGATTCAAACAAATGCAGTTACCGCCGGCACATCCTCTTTGTTCCCAACACCCACGCCTCCCAATCTTTAATAACCTACGCTCAACGCCACCTTCTGCTTCCGTTCCGGTTATGATCCCACCGCCCAGAATAATTCTGTTGCCTGGACCTATTATTCCACCCAGGATTTATTCTGCTCGATTCCGGATAGTTTCTTCCCTGCATGTACTCCGGGGACCTAGCAGGACTGTTCTCTGGACTCCAAGACTCGAAACCCTCATCACCCTTATATTCATTTCTCTCCCATCGAGGACCTGACCTCAACTGAGGCTGTGCAGAGCCTCGGAACGAACCATCATTATTGTTTTGGCTAACTTGAGATGCGGAATTGGAAGCAAATCCCTGCCTAACTCTCCAGGAATCGGGCATCGAAACCAGGTTTCCTGTAGATGACTGGACAAGAGCTGGCTCGGATACGAGTGAATGAGACCGAGTTGGTGTTGGTGTTGCTATTTGCATTGGAAATGAATCTGCTCGTCTGTCTGGAGCATTCATTGCAAAAGATACAGATGTGTCCTGTTTAATGTTGTTCAGTGTTTCAATTAGCATTGAAGGCCCAATTGTGGCTGAGAAGTTGTGTAAGCTATGGCTAGTAGCGGGTGAATTTTTCGTGGCTAAGCCCATTTCTAAGGCTTGTGTTTGTAATACCGTAGATTTTGTGGAGAAAGACTGATGCGATGGGAGAACCATGGAAGGTTGTCGGTTCTCAGGTATACTGGAAGTTGTTTGAGGCCATGAAAACGGAGGCATTGCTCCCTGTACTTCTTGTTGGGATAATATTTGAAGGCTTGCTTGCTGTTGAGACATTCTAAAGTTACTGGCTTGATTCTGAGGCTGCACTACGCCGGTATGCTTATCTATGGAGGAAATGTGGGTAGGCAACCCCGAATCAGTATAGGCAACTCTGTTCCTTCTTGAACCTTGCAGTGAAAAGGGGTTCTTGACATCTTCGGGTCTCCATCCACTCTGCAAATTTTACAGGAATTTAGAGAAAAAAAAATATTAGTATTGTAATTATAACAAAGTTAGCGTAATTATACTAACAATTATTTCTTCTACAAATACTCAATTTGGTTTTAGCGACAAAAGGAGAAGTGAGGGACACTATTGTTAATCTAGCTCCATTTTATCACTATGCATGATACAAATCATCCGGCCATTCCCAGACCATTGATTCTTCTTTCTTTAGCCACGTTCCTCTACAAAGGACCTCCAGTGACAGAAAGACTAACCAAATATTCATCATATACAAGCTCTTATAAGACGCTTGCAACACTTCCCCACATTGATTTAGATGTAATTCATAAGCCACGTTTCCTAAAAGGACCTCCAATTGCAGTAGGACCAAAAATCCATAATCTACAAACCCTTACATGACACTTGCCATATTTTCCCACATTGATGTTGACTACCCTAGGGCTGAGAGACTCGTATTCTACCCTCCTAAAAAAAGGACTAAAACCAGTACTACAATAGAAAGATCCGCCACCCAGACTGGTTCGGCTTCTTTCAAGGGTTGGTTTTCTTTTTTCTCTTTTCTCCTGAACCGGTTGTTAGTCGACATGGTTACCTTCCAGCACTTTTAATTTAAAGCAAGCATTCATATATATTTATATCAACCATATTAATACACGGGAACAAATCTCTCTGTCCCCAGGTAGCTGACAAAATCTGAATGATTTGTGGCAAAACTTGCAGCAAGGGGCCTAAGTCACGCACCGTTCCAGGATTGCTCGACGGAGTGGGCGATGGAAGAGAAACTTCGACCTTCTCCTCTACTTCTCCACCAACCCCATTTAAACCACTTGCTAAACCAGCCCCACTCCTCTTAATCATATCAAGCAGCTTCACGGTTTCCTCAGATGATAGATTACCACCTTGGGCAGAAGTCAATGCAAAAACCAATTCTGGGTTTTTAAGCAATACAGCAAGCAACTCAAGATCAGGCTCTGGAGCACTCCCACCGTCATTTTGTGGAAAGGAGGCTGCGGGTGCAACTACAGTGTTGTTTACTAAATGTTCATCATGGGACAACTGTGTTTCTGAAGCATCAACATCAGCATCAGGAGTCTGTTCAACTGGGATATCTGGGGTCAATGTGTCATCGTAGTCCATCTCAAGGTCCCAAGGTTCCTTAGGATCAGATGGTATATCCGAGGCTGTCCGGTAGATGGTTTCTATCTCTCTACGATTCCTGTTTTTCTGAGCATCGACTTCTTTGCTATTCTCACCAGTACTTACTCTCCAGAGACTGTTGAGTTTCATTTCTGCATCAAGGAAATGTGAATAAAACGCTGAAAAACCAGAGAATGTACAATACGACAAGAAGGGAAACAAGAATGGAAAAGAAAAATCCTAAACAAAATGACAAAAAAAGGATGATAAACAGAATCAGTGAAAATTTAAAATACAGCATAAATAGACGGGAATTCCCTGGGAAGAACCACATGCAAGGAGAAAAGCAATTCACTGGCTTTGAGAGAAGCGAATGTCGAAAAGGGAAAAAAACAAAAATGACAGGATGTGATTTGCGCCGACTCAGTCACAATTAATTTGCGTTGCACCCTGCAACGAGGCCTCCTTGAGCTTGTCTTACCACCATTTGGAAATTAACCAAGTTCATCAGTAATTAAGGCTTATCATACACCGAATTCAAACATATTCATTAATTGTTTCATGTATTCACAAAACTATACGCAACATTTACTTAGCAGCGATGACGACTGTTCTGGCCCCACCCTGTTAAAGCAATCCTGTATCTAAGAGTATAATCCATCTGCCATCCATGGACTTCACAGATAGGATGAAAACGTAATTAAAGTTTTAAATTACTAGCACAAATAAACTTACAGCAGTTCAGCAAACTGAAGCGTATCCAATTACCAATGGGGATTTTTTTTTTTTTCACGTAAATTCCTTCATATTTCACATTAAAAGCTTTTATGCACTCATGGTTCTCATCAACCACAATGCCCAACGTTACAACTACATTCTGGAATTAGCAGGTTTGAGGTAAACAAGGGCATTTGAGCACAACATAAATGGAAAGCATAATTGAGGAAGAATGAAACTCAACGATAGGTCAAACTGAAGAAAAATGAGTCGCATTTTCATCAGATATCAATGATCTCTTGGCATTTTCCACATTCAGTCTAATTGTCTGATGAAACTTTGTTTTTCCAATTTTTACTTATCATTAAGACATCATTATCTTAGTAGTATACTGGCTGATTTTCTGGTTAAATCATCAGCATTGGCATATAGTATTTATTCCCTCTACTTTGATCCATCATATAACATTACCATTTCACAAGCAAGCCAAAAAGGTTTATTACCATTACATTTCCTGGGTATCGAATTAAATGTCAGAAATGCACTAACAGGACGGCATGTATTTGAACCAAGGCCCCACAGGTTGACTATCAAGCTTTCCCACCCGTGTTAATTGCATCTTCAATGCTTTTAAGGGCCATCTATTATCCATTTGTCAAATTAAATTCAAAAGCTAATATGATCCACGAACATGATGTACTTGTGGGATTTGATGGAAGAGAAAACGTCGACATATAAAAATTTTCCACGACTCCAAATTAATACTGAACAAGCAAGAGGGGAGGAGCCGACAATTTTCAAACAACAATGAACCAGCAGAGGGAGATCCACGGGATCAATTCCACATCTTTGTTGATTTCAGCTTTTATTGAATGAGAAAAAGATAATTCATTTGTTTGCATATGTGCATGAGAAAGAAAGAGACAGAGAGAGGTAATATGAAAATTGAACGTGTACCAAGATTTTTTACTAGACTTTAAACTGTTATCCCAATTTTCTCCATAAAGAGAAAAAGGAAAGCCACAGGGAAAATGATAATGAGGCATCAAAAAAGATGTCAGCATCTGTGGTTTGCATAAAACCAATAGTCTTCACAACATGTGCACGAGTTTCTTAGGAAATATATTTTATATTGCTTAAAAGTCAGGTAACTCTATAAAACAGTCTTCTCAAAAAACAGAATCTTCCTTTATCAGAAAATATTATTGCACAACTTTCCATAATATTATTACTTGCAAAAATCTGAACTAACAAATAAACACCAAACAATGTACCTGACGGTGTCTTCCATGGAATCTGGGCCCTCTTGCACATTTCTCCCAAAGGCTCCTTTGAATCCATTTTATGCTTTGGATCAAGGGAACCTTCATGCTTATCAGAAACTTTTGGGGGAACTATCAAAGGTTTTCCTTGTTCAACCTTAGGCTGAAAAGGAACTTTAGAAGGTGGGAAAAAATTACTGGCTTGCGGATTTAAGGATTTATTAGCACTTTCTGTCTTCATAATAATAGTTCCACTAGATGAGGAACTTGTTTTTCCATACTTTCCCTGCATGAATAAAGCACGCATTTTTGCTTTTTGGATATCATCAGTAGACATTGGGCGACTTTGACTGACAGATACAGCTTTCGAGGCCTGGGGGCTTCTGCTAGCTGTTTTCTGGCCTGGCTGTTCCACAAGTTGAACTTTTCTGCGTTCTCTGTTAACTGGAAATAGCTAAGGAAAGTACGTAGAGTTCATTCATAAATTATACATTTTAGTAGGCCAAAGCATATGCATCTTTTAGGGGACTTTAAATTTCAGTTCAGGATCAGATTTACCATCTTCCAATACAAATCGTCTCAATGTGAGCTCTCATTTCTACATGTTTAAATTTCAAGCAATTCAATAAACATTTCTTCATAGTTTCATTCACCATATCCAGAGAGCATCATTTCAAAGCACAAGACTAGCAGATGGCAGTTAGAGTAGGGCTGCCTAAGCCATTAGAAGTCGTTACCAAAAAATATGACCAAAAAATGCACGTCAGTCTTGATGTCTAAGATTCTCTAATTATGTCTCCAAGCCTCGAAGCTGACCAAAAAAATGCATGTACTTAACAGCAGAAAATACATCTGATTGTCTATTTTGGTATAGAATCAGTGAAATACACCATAAATAAACATGACAATACAAATAACTAAGGGACTTTTGAACTCTTCAATTAGCAACATAATACAAGTAACTGTAAGAAAATATGCACTAGAAGATTGATGCAAAAAAGAGATAATATTGATAGAAAACTTCAACCCTTATAAATTATTATTTTCATAAATGTTCCTTAAAGTTGAAGGGGCAAAAACTGAAAACATGCTACTATATTTCGAAATCGAAATAAAAAAAGATAGTAAATAGACGTTAAAAATATTGAGGATACGGGATACACCTAGGACATGCTTCCTACTTGAATCATCTGATGATGATGGCAACAACTTCAATGTTTGTGAAGGCTCCACTTTCCTGAACAGCAAATGTATGCTCAGTATCACAAGTAATAATAAAAATTCAACAAATTGACTGCCAGTCAAACCCAAAAAGAAAATCTATACCTGGTATTTTCTGAAGTTTCAGAAAGAGTAAGACCATCTTCCTGCAGCAATAAAATAAATTAGAAAATATCATATAACATTAACTTGATTTTATTAAACATTCAGTTAGTGAAGAACTTACAGGATTACCAACATTAGCCTGCCATAATTCATTGCCCATAATTTCATCGATGCTGCATACAATTAAAGAAAAAAGAAAAAAAAATAAGGCATTGACTGAACAAATGTTGAAATGTAAAGAAACAGGCATACCTCTGCTTCAGTATCATCTCTTGTGCATCGATAGATGATTTCACACCATTTGGCTTTTTCATAGCTTGGCTTCTTGCAAATATCTTGCTCCATCTCGATAACAAGACCCTTGCCCTGTTTGATATGTCTGATCTTAAAATCAGATAAATGAGATTCAACATTATCACAAATGGCTTAATGGAATGAAAATTAAAGGGGAAGGTGCATGTTGCATATAATAAAAAACAAAATATACAGATATGCAGGTATGCAGGTATACAAAAAAATAAAAATCATTTTTAACTGACTGAAAATGCTAATAGTCAAATCCTCACATATGCAAAAAAGAGAAACACCATCCACCGTGATTTATATCATATTAAAAATACAAAGGATTCCAATATATATACATGCAGAATAGACAATGCAGGTATAAAAATTGGTGTTTGGTAACCTAGAAAATGCCAGAAATTAAGAAAGCCCTACCAATCTATTAACTATGAAATTTAAACCAAACTATATTTCTTATGTATGTCCTAAAATGATAATAGATGTGACAATTAGAGAGAGAAAAAGAAAGAGAATGCAAAAGTAAAAAAAAAAAAAAGAAAGTCTTTGAACAAAAATACACCTGATGTCCTGTAAAACCGCAGCCTATTAACACTGTGCAGTATGGCTGACATGTGTTCAGGAAGAGCTTTATGTAAGGGCAGATGACAAAGAACCTGCATGCCAGCAAATTATTCAATCCTAAGCAAGTTATGAGAAAGACCATAGTAAGCAAGGGATAGGAAATGTATTTGTGCCTTGAGGGCAACAAGAAGAACGCTTGTTTGTTCTTCAGCAGCTGCTTGACTCAACCATGTTGCCAAAATCATGACACCTCCCTTTGTTAAAAACCTGCAATGTATAACAGAACAGTTAACTGACTACGAGAGGATAAAAAGAGAAATTAAATAAAAAATTATTTGACAAGTACCAATTTAGTACAGAGGGATTTTGTATTTGCAAGATCCATTCCATCAGTTTCACTTGCCCCGAAAATGCTTCTTCCTTTCGTAACCAAATGAAAATATTCTCAACAAAATTTTTGTCTGTGTCATTTAGGCCAGGTAATACATCATCCTGTGTTGAGCAAGATGGTGCTTCTTCAACACTGGAAGGACCAACAGAGTTTACAGGACCCCCATTAGGACCAGCAAAGTTTAAGGGAACAGGATCAGGGTGCACAGAGTTTAATGGAGCCACATTAATAGGCATCAAAGGATCAGAGCTTGCTGGAACTCCATCCTGTGGTTCTTTATGTGCATTTGTTCTGGTAGCTTTCTCCCTGGACAAACGGACTAGTTTCCTCACTCTTGAACGTTGGCTAGCAAAGAAATCCCGAACCTAAAGTTGATATAAGACCATAAGTGAGCAAATAATACACATTCATACAGTACTAAATTAAGGTCCAGAAGAGGACACACTGAAACAAAAAAGAGGGTGGGGAGAAGGTAAATGATCAACTGCAACAGAGCAGTTACTATAATTTTTAACAAGGGTTTCTTGATATTTATGCATAACATATGAATCCATGCAGGGCTATGCAAGGAAAAGGGATATGGGAAGGCAAAGTGTTTGCTGCATGTATTTTTTAACCATAGAAGACTGACCATAAAGAAGAAGAAGAGGAAAAGGTAATTTATGTTTACAAATACATGCAAAAGAAAAATAAACCTGTGTGACTGTTACACCAAATTGAGCGCTTATCTCACGAGATTCCTTCTTGCTGATTGCATCTTTTAAGGAGAAAACTGCTTGCATATACTTTATAGCCTTCGGATTTAGCAAATCTCTAGGTCTTTTTCCTGCCAAATCAATGATCAAGTTAGACAATGACCAAAAAGAAGCAGAATTAACAAATTTCTGAAAATAATTCTTCAATGTACAGAAACAAATAGACAAAGTGGCAGGGCAAAAAGGAGTTCATTAAATTTCACTCAGCTTGTCCTGAGGAAAAAGTGATCCTCAATTAGCATAACCATCAAAACATATATGTTTTGATCGGGTCTGAAGCCAATTTAAACCTCTAATCAACCTAAAGCCACTTTGCTTCTACATTTTCGCAATCCAATTGCATGTGATGCGCTGGAAACATTCATGACTAATGATTCCAAAATGTGGCTGAGCCAACTTGTCAATTCTTATTAACTTGAATTCAGAAAAGAAAAGAGGTAAGGCTTAGTTTGGTTCGTGAAATTGCATGGAAATAGCCAACACATGCTGAATAGTTATTAACCTATTCCTAACTTCAGTTAAAAGTTTGACATGGGACACTATTTCATAGAGTACCTATTTTATATTACACTTTAAAATGTCTATTCATTATTATACAAAACATAATTTATTTAAATTAGGGTGCTATAAATTCCACAAATAAGTAAAGAGAAGTTACTGCATTACCATGAATAGCTAAACTATTTCTAACAAGTCTTAAAAGATCCATATACATATAATATATGTGTACGTTATTGTTGACAGGGTCAAAAATACTAATTTGCATAAATGGGAAAGTGTTTAAGATTCCTTCAAAAATTGGTAGCAAAAATCAAATACTCTACAGACCAAAGAAATAATAATTACTGTGCATTACCATATGAAAGAATTCAAAAGGCACAACTTACCAATTTTTATCGACATAGCACCAGCTGCCTGCACACGATTTAAAAAAAGAAATGTCAGTTAGAATCATAACAAACGGGAAATTCTATTCACCTAGAAATTTTTATAACAGCTCATTCAATACAACTTTCAGGCTTTTGCAACCTGAACTTAATCGTTGCTGAACATCTTTGCATCAATTCGTCGCGCATTAGAGCTCCGACCCTAATAATAGAACTATCCAGTAGGCTATAGATAATAATATTGAATTTTTTACACAAATTGCATAATTATAATACAATTTTGTCCCGGAAAAAGGTGCTTGCTCTTGCCCTTTGATTGTGAAATAAAAAAGCAGCTCGTAAACAACAAAAAAGAAAATTCAGGCGACTCCGCCAAATACGGATACGCCACCATGAGCTTTCGCATCTCGATGGTAAATTTCAGGCTTTCCATAGTAATTTTGCAACATCAAAATTTCCAAATCCCAATTACGATAAAACTCACCATCTCTTGAGAGAGAGGATTGACGCCTGTGAGTTGGCATTGATTGACGACGATGCGTTGAAGTTGATCGATCTGACTGTGAAAAAGCTCCTTCTGCGAATCCAAAAACTTGCGAAATGACTCGACGGAGCTCCCAATCTCTATTTCTTCTAAATTATCTTTCAACGCCTCCATTGTCGAAGTCGAAAATTGGAGTCCCGAAGCTATATGCTCCAGAACAACGCATTACAGTACGGTACAAAGAATTGAGAGCTCCAAACCGAAATTAAAGTGTAATAAAAAGAAAAAGTCTGGATTAGGGTTAGGGTTACGTTACGAGAAGGAGCGTGACGGATCAGGGAGAGAATACAAATACAATTGGCACGTGAGGCGTAGATAGGGGCCAAAAAAAATAAACACTACGCGGTACGCGCGCACTTCCGTTGGCGAGCGCGTTAACGCTTCAACGGTTTCATTTCATCAACCTGAGGATCCAGTCCACCACCTAATCCCACCGTTGAGACACCTATTAACTTTTTGTTCCTCTTTCTTCTTCTTCTTCTTCTTTTTTTTTTTTTATTATTTTAAAATGTATTGCACATTATCTATATGATTATATTTATTCATCATGGTTTCGTTTGTAAAATATTATTTTTTTATAAAAAAAATAATTATTATCAATTATATAAATCCAATCTTAAAATTAAGAATAAATTTTTTTTAAAAATTTAAAAGAAAAGAAATGGTCAATTTATTAATTTTAATTATTTTTTATTAAGATACATTAAAAATTAAAAATTTAGATATGATTAAGAATTTTTAGTATATTTATTTTAGTGGTAATATAAAACACTAATCACATTTTCAATAATTCTATTATTTTCCTCCTTTCATACATCCTTTATGTGTACCACATTTTATATATAATTTATTTGTATAATCATTGTATATTATGGGTTAGCTCTATTTTTACAATAATTTTGGATAGTTTTAAATATTTTAGATAATTGTAAAATGATATAAAGCATCATCTAGATAGAATATATATATATATATATATATATATATATATATATATATATATATATATATATATATATATATATATATATATATAAAATAAAAAAGAGAAGGATAGACATATAAAAATA
>CAOGCB010065603.1:0-17131 GCA_948266635.1 Cnidoscolus chayamansa
ACATAAATTTTATATATATATATATATATATATATATATATATATATATATATATATATATATATATATATATATATATATATATATTCATGCACTACGAGATATGTAAAGAGCATTTGCATCTGATTTTTTTTTAATTCCAAAAAATAAAGAAATAATGGATTTGATTCCATGAACAGTAATAATGGAATATATGGTTAGAGAAAACAGTGAAAGCTTTGGAAATGTGAGTTGGAATCTTTTGACACAACCCACTTGGAATCATATCTTCATCATCAAATCATATCACCCAAAAAGAAAAAAAAAATGATCTAATTTATCATATGGAATCACTTCATTCAACATCTTCATTATTTTCATTTCATTTTTACTGTTTTTTTTTATTCCCATTTCTTGGAATTGGTAGTAATGAATTTGATGTTAGACTTGATGGTTTTCATTGTATGAGTGCACACTTTTTTTAAAGCACAATTTCATAAAACAAATTAGTTTATTTTTATTTTTATTATAAGCTTTATCAAACTTATTTTTAAATTATTTTTAGGAAAAATAAATTTTCTTTTACCTATAATTAATATTAAAATCATCATTCAAAGTTCTTATTTAAGTAAAGAGTTTAAACAAACTTCGTGTATAATAAATTTTCGTTTGAAAACCCTTTATTCGTTGATAGTGTATAAATAGAGCCCGCACGAATTTATTTCAGTGGTAAAACATGTGATAAATTGAAGAAATGATTCAGGTTCGAACCATGACAGTGACAGAGTGGAGGTTTCACCTATGTGGATGGGTCTCTTATGCGCATTGTGTTCTGACCTTCCACATGCTTGTCACTGGACTATCGTGATTTGATTTTCCATCATTTCGTCGGGTTGGGATACGAAACCCTTATGTCCAAATCACATTTTGAAAAATAGTGTACAAATAGAATTACTCTAATAATTAATATAAAAATATTTTAATGAAAAAGTTATTATTTAATTTTTATGATTTATAATTAATTTTTATATTTTTAAAAATAAATTAAATAAATTATATATTTTTAAATTATTAACTATTTAATTTATTTTATTAATTTATAACTAAATAATATTATTTTAAATTGAGTGACTAAATAATGTTATTTAAATAATTATAATTTTAAAAATTATAATAACTAAATAATAGAATTAATTATTTTAAATTGTAATAATCATTTAAATACATAAAAAATGTAAAAAAAAAATAAACAATAATTTAAAAATATATATAAACTGTTTGATATATTTTTAAACATTAAGAAATTAAATAAAATTCATGAATTTTTATTTAATTTATATTTAAATTTTACTTAGTTATTAAGAAAACTATTAATTATAAATAAAAAAATTTAGTTCTTATAATTTATATTATTTAATTTGCTTAAACTTGAAAAAGAAGCAAAGACTTGACTAAATAGCCTAACTTTTCTTGCAACCATGATCAAGTGCAAAGAAGAAAAATAGACAAATAGAAGGAACCCACTAGAAAAAAACATCATAGCATTGCTAAGTGAACTCAAAAAAGGACAAAACAAAACAAGTAATAAAAAAAAAGATAATCAAAAGCCTCCATTTTCAAAGAGACTTTTATATCTACAAATTCCACAATCCTTTGAACCCTCCTCCATGGATCTCACATTTTCAACCCCAACAACCACATGCTTTCCCTTTAAACTGTAGGGTTGCTCCTGAATGACCCGAGAGCCTTCACAGCTCCTGCTCTCAATATGAATTGGTGATAGAAGGCTGCAATGGCTGCACCAGCCAAGGGTCCAACCCAGAAGATCCACTGCAAGAAAATCATTATTAACAATAAAATTAAGTACCCATTACTAAGTAATTAAACAAAGTTAAGTTCTTTATTATAGGGTATAGTATACTGACATGATCATTCCAAGGCTTGTCCTGGTTTAAGATAACTGCAGGTCCTAGACTCCTTGCTGGGTTGATGCCAGTTCCAGTGATTGGAATGGTGGCCAAGTGAACCATGAATACAGCAAATCCAATCGGAAGTGGAGCCAAAACCTATATATTCAGTAAAATTCAAGATTCTTCAACTAAACAAAGGTCAAAAAACCAGCAGGATTCACTAGTTGAAAGAAAGAACAGAAAAAAAAGTGGCCAATGGTACTCGAACACCTTTTATTGGCATCCACAAGCACAAAGGACCCCATGTTCTTGGTCATGTTCATGCCCATGTTCTTGGTCATGTTCATGCCCATGTTCATGCTCATGCTTGCTGCATTGTAGCTTACTATCTCTCTTACAAACATGGCTATGCTACTTATTACCCAAAACTGTAGACATTAACCAGAAGTAAAAACTAAAGGGAAACGTTATGGTACATACAGGCACATGGGAGTCTCTTGCACTCCTCTTTGGATCAGTAGCGGAGAACACAGTGTACACCAAAACAAAAGTCCCGATGATCTCAGCACCCAGTCCAGTGCCTATGCTGTACCCATCAGCCAGACTGTTGGCCCCACCACCATACCTCTTGTAGTAGGAATTCTGGAACGACTTTACCAACGCTGTGCCGGCTATGGCTCCCAGGCACTGCGCCATCATGTACATCACCGCCCTCACCAGCGAGACCTTACGGGCCAGGAATAACCCGAATGTCACTGCCGGATTAATATGCCCTCCTGCGTAGATTATCAAACTCACCTAAGTATCTGCTAGAATACGCTAATCTTTTTCACTTTTGTTAATGGATGGAAAAGTGTGGATATAAGCTTATCAACTTTTTTTTCTCTAGAAAATCTTTAAAGGAAAATGCTTTGTCTTCTTTTTGTTTTCGACTATAAAAGGGAAACCCTTTTTCTTCGTATCTAGCTTAAGAAAAACGGACATAAGATTCGGACACAGTAAACAAAGAAAATCATAATCTGTTTGCTTCCCCAGAAAATTTGACGAGATAGAAAATTGACAGTGAAAACCATTTCCCATTTGAAAGCTCCAGAAGAAACAGGAGGAAAAGCTATCTGACCTGAAATACCAGCAGTGCAGTAAACAAGAATAAAGATCATGCCGCCGAAGGCCCAAGCAATACCAAGAATTCCAACACCACCACAAGAATCACCATTATTGGCAGGATCAACAAGGCTTTTGTAGCCAATCACAGTCAAGATAGTAATATAAAGAAAGAGCAAAGTTGCTATAAATTCAGCAATCAAAGCCCTATAAAACGACCACTTGGTAAACTCCCCAGGATCAAACAAAGGAGCCGGGGGTGGGTCATGGTAGTCCTTGGCTGAAAATGATCCTTGTTCTGTGACGTCCTTCACCATGATTGGCCCTCAAAACTTAACTTGGTTTTCAGGGAAGAGTTCTTTGAAGGGGAGAGGGAGGGTGGCCGATTGGCTTAGAGGGTTAGGATACGGAGAGGCTGAGCTCAAAGGGTATATATGGTGAGTGAGAATGGTGGGTGGACGTTACAATTAAAATATATATATATATATATATATATATATATATATATATATATTTGATTGAAAAGATTTTTTCAAGAACACTTTGAGAATCGAATCTCGTTATCCTGAACTTATAATAAAAATTTATAATAATGTTAGTAGAAAATAAATATAGAGGCCACAGGGGAAATGCACAAACGTATTAGGTTGGTTTGGTTTTGGTTTGGCTTTAACAGAAGCTAATGCTTAACTTTTACAGTCCATCGCCTACCCACAAAGCAGAACCTATTTGTCTGACTTGCCCTCTTGCTTCTTTTCTCTCTTTTTATTTTACTGCCTCACCTTGTGCTTTCCACTTACTCCCCCCTCTCCTTTTTTATATCCCACTTGTTTCTCCCCATTCCTTTCCTTACAACCCTAATCACTTTTACTTTTCCCTTTCATTCTACCTTCATTTTAAGGGTCTCTTACATTCTAGCCTAATAAAATGATAAAAGATAAATTACAGTGATCCAATAATACGTAAATGAAAGGCCAATGACTCATTATACGCAAAAGATCCATTCACAGAGGTGAAATCCACACTCTGCCGCTGAATTATCATTATGTTATCACTGAATTAAGTTCATGCGGTCATTTTTCTCTCTTTCTTTTATTTTAGCTATGTCATAAATAATTGATATTTTTAATAATTAATAAATTATTGAGAATGTCTTTTATCACTTAATTTTTAAAAATAAATAATTTAATTTTGTATTTAAATTTTATAAAAAAAATAATTTAGATAGAATAAGAATTACAATATAAAATTTATCCATCACAATACCAAATGAGATCCTAAACTTTACCATATTTCCCTCATACTTTAAATAATTAATATTTTCTTCTTTTTTTTTATCATAATAATAAAAAATAATAATAATAGACAAAAGAAGAGGAATTAAAATAGAAATGGGTAAAAAGAATTTTAAATTATATAACTTTTCTTTACCCAAAAAAGAAAATTAATTAAATTAAATATTAAAATAGAAATGAGTAAAAAGGATATTAAATTATATAACTTTCCTTTACCCAAAAAAGAAAATTAATTAAATTAAATTTCCATATCTGTTTGGGTTTGTTTTCCTGGGTAGGTTTAGTTATAATAATCTGTTCGATTTAATTGATTCGATTGGAAAAAAATTTACGTCCAATAGAAATCCACGAAAAAACTAAGTACTAAAAAAAAATTATTTTTTCTAAATATGTTTAGTTTTCTTTTTTATTTGGTTAATTTATATTAATAAATTAAAAAATTAAACAAACTGAATTAATATCTAATTTAATTATATTTATAAATTTAATTTATGTTTAAATCAAATTTAAAATTAAATCTTAAATTTAAATCAGACGGAAAATCAAATATTTTTTTTTCTATCTTTTGTTTTTTCGTGCTCTCCAACTCATTGCTCGTGCTCCTCACACCTGATCTGTCCTTACATATATATCTCTTTTTTAATATTTATGTCTTTAATTTAAAGGCTAATATTTTTTATAAATATAAATGTAATTTAATAAATAATTTGAAATTAAAAATTTCATGATTTAATAGTAATTATCGTTGCCAAAAACATGCCTAGGCCGGCGGACTGGAGTCGAGTCAGTATGTCAGGCACCGACCGGCACGGCACGTGAAAAAAGCCTTATCCGGTCAACTGTACCCAACTGATATGAAGAAATGATCCACGAGCATCATACCATTTCTCAACTGTACATCCGTGGCAACTTCCCATTGGATGATCATGCTGAGTCAAGCCACTCCACCCAATCCGAAATTCGAGATAATAAATTTGTCTTAGATCGAGAATTTTAAGACATGGACACGTGGATAAATCTCAGCCAGTGGTTAATGGGCGTCGACATGAAAGACGGATGTTCTATAGCTTTCGAGAAAGTTTTGTACACGTGGCGAAAATATATGGCCTGAATTGGATTGACGGTTGAGAAAGTAAACGTTGGAAGGCGTGGAGAGGGGGACCCAGCATTGTTGGAAGAAGTTGATTTCTAATTGGGTAAGAGCTGCACACGTCATCATCATAGTTAGCATTTAAGAAGCAACGCTGATCAGTCACGTCCCGGTTCATTAGCTACACATCCTTTTCTCTTTCGGTTTTATTATCTGAATCGGTATTATTTAACTGTTGTCGTGAAGCGAGCTGAATTTTAAATTTTAAATTTAATTTATTAAATTTTTTTTAAAATTTAAATTTAAGTTATTTTAAATTGAATATTAATTTATTTATTTATTACATAAATTTAAAAAATAAATTTGAAGTTGGTTTATTTATTAAATAAATTTAAATACTAAAATCTATTTAAAAAAAAAAGTAAAATGAAAAAAAATCATCATTTTCTTCGGCCATATTTTAAATGATAATTTGCACCGAATAGCAAAATGATAATGGAGAGGAAAGGAAAATTAGGAGGAAGTCTATGTGTGGGACCCAGTGGAAGCAGACAAAGAAATGTGATTGGTGGGTGAGACAGCTAAAGCGCACGTACAGCAAAAATAAAAGAAGGCAACAGTAATGATACACGTGAGGTCACTGCCCTTTTCATCTTGTACTATCTACCAAAACCAAAAGGTGATATATCATCAGCTTAGGGTTCCCACATCCCGGCCTAATAAAATTATAGAGGAGTAAATCATGGTGACTCAGTAATAATTAAGTGGGAAGCCTTTAACTCGGTGCCCACAAGGAGCCCACCCACATAGGTGAAATTCTCACACTGCGACTGCCGATGATCGAATCTTGGACCTTGTACCAACTCTAACATTTGCTTACCACTAAGCTTTTTACCACGTACTGACTCAGCTCTTATTTATTTATTTATCTTTTTATATTTCCATTTTCATCCCTACCCTGTTATTATTTTATGTTTTTAACCACAATTTAATTTCTAAGTGGACCCCACAATCCCACTCTCTTTTTAATTTATTTATTATTATCACTTTTAGACCGCACACAGTCTTTGGGCAGTTGAATTCGATCCCACTTATCACCGACTGGTCATTCCCCCCCTTAATTATAAGAATTCAATACTTTATATTTTAGAATAAAACGATTTACATGAAAAATTCTAATTTTCTGATTATATTGGGAAAAACTCTATGTTTTTTATCTTAGAAATTACATTAAAGCATCATTTAATTTCTTTTTTAATTTCTTCCACTCTAATTTTAATGATATTTTATTAATTTATTATAAAAAAAAATAAGTAAAAAAAAAACAATATATTTTTAAGAATTATTTCGATTTGATTTTATAACAAAATATGATCATATGTTTTAATACTTTTTAGATAAAATATGATTTAATATATAGTTTCAATTATATATTATATAATATTAATAATATAATAAATTAATTAAATTAGATATATTTACACTAAAATGATACATAGCTTACAATCATAATATATGAATTTAAAATAAATGTGTTACATAAATTTCAGAATTTGTAATATAAAATCCATTCAATTTAATTTATATAAAATAAAATATAATCATATATTTATAGATTTCATGTTCATATAATATGAAAATTAAATAAAAATAAAATATTAAAATGAAGCTTATTATGATGTTGATTGAGTTGAGCCTAGCCTTTTGTAAAGTCTATTTCTGATTATTTATGTCTTCTTTAGTATCCTAAAAGTCTCTATATGCCATGTTCCTCCGCAATATCGCTTTTTTTTAATGTACTGATCGATTTCCTTTCCTTTTCTTTTCACAAGAAAATGGCAATGGAAAGAGGCAGAGACGTATAAGCCAAAAGACACTCAAGCGCTTGAAGTTTTATTTAAAAATGAATATATATATATATATATGAATTAAATCCTTTTTTTCTTTTTTGAAGAATTTAAATAGAGAATAAAATAAAAAATCTGACTAAAAATAGATTTGAGAATAACTTTTCAATTATAGTCCAGAAGGGCTTCTGGTTGCTTCAAATGTAAGATAAAAAAGATGCTGTCCTAAAGATATAAAAAAAAGAAGCCATTTTATTAAGAAACCTTAAAAGTAGGAAGATGGGCAAGGATGAATTCATTCATTGGTTGAGTAGTCACTGGCAAAGTTGCCACAAATTTAGAACTTTTCTTTTCTTTTCTTGCAATTTTTCACATCAAATTGTAGTTGATTCCACTGTACAAGGTCCTAAAGTAATTATGTACTTTTTTTGTGGGGTGTCATAAAATCAAGAAATGGGGAAATGAAGGTCCCAAAAGAAGATAGTGAATGAGAATGAGAATCTAACTTAGGACCACTCTCAATTTTAGGACAGCCATTTTAAAATTCTCGACACATCATTTTAACATCTTAAACAGAGTTTGTCAAGGTGGGGGACCATCTCCAAATGCAAATACAGGATCAAAATGCCCATATGAGATTTGAATCTTATTTGTGCTTCCATACTTCAATATTTTTTTAACATATATATATGCATTACACGAATTCATTCTAACATTTCAGATTCTCTCTAGATAATAAATGCAAAGGGACAAACATAAACCTTGCCGATATAAAATCATACTATAGAACTTAAAAATTATCATAAAATTAGATTTTTTTTCATCTCTAAGAATACAAATTCATATAATATGAGGGTGTGTGCAATACTCAGAACTCCAAGAAGAAACATTGAAAGGAACAATGAACAGCAAATAGCATTTAGAGAAAGTGGGAATCCAATAATAGACACAACACTAACAAGTCCATAAAAAATCTATCCAGTGGAGAAAAGAAAGACACCAGAATAAACAATAAAGTTGCAGAATAAGATAGTTGATGTATACACTACAATGGTATGCACAATTCATTCCACACATCTGATTGATAGAACATCACAAGAATTTTACTTTTTAGGATACACCCATTAATAGTAGCAACACTAACTTTAAGTTTGGCAGCTTCCTTAAGCAGTTGTGAATTAAACTCTGGCAAATAAAATTTTATGATATTACACATTGCAAGATCTAAATAAATAGTACAATTCTCAAAAAATGAACAAAAATATATCATATATATATTTACAAGTAAGCTTACGACTATTCACAAGCCGAGATGACATGAGATGAGCCGCTTACTATACAAACCTGAAAAATTAGCTTCAAATAGGTCAATAATAAAAGACAAACTTAATCAGCAAATAATTCATGAAATAGTTTCCTTCCCCTTTACAATCAATTATCAACCAAAAAAACCTCATTTGAGGCTATAGCTTTGTCTTAGAAAGTGATCAGATCATGCCGAGTTGCTCACTTTATATGGCTCATGTGCCGTCTAAAATCCAGTAATTCCTGGAAATCCCTTCCATCTCTAGAATGCAACAGAAATACAATTTTGTGATGGGCAATCCGTGAAAAGCTAAATAGAAAACCACTTGATCAAGCTACGATCAAAACCACACCAGCAGCTCTTGCATTCCACAATGGTGCATCATATATTTCACTCTTTTAACTTCAAACTATTTTAAGAATAGACTAAAAGTGAATAAAGATGCAACATGTGGCTGATGAAAGCAATACCGGTAAACATCATCAAGAATCTCAACCCAAAGACAAGGACAACAACCATAGTAAGTCCCTTAGCAACTAGGGGCAAAGGGATCTCCAGTTGAGTGCAAATATACAATGACAAATTGACAAAGCAATCTACGCCACAAAAAGCCTTCTGTACAGGATATAACACTAAACCCAACCGCCAAATACCGACACAAATGATATACATCAGGTACAGCTAGTTGGTATGAAAGTGGTTACTGATGCTTGGTGATACAGGAGAAATACTAACCCATCTATGTAAGCATAAAGCATTTACAAAGAGTTACAAATTTCAATTCTCAGGCAGAAAATCCAGCTTCCATTGCTCTCAGTATTGCAGCAGTGTCAAATCTAAAATTTCTCAAGCTTTTTCCGGGGCCAGCATCAGGAGGATGAGCATCAGTTCCAGGTTTAGTTGATTGGTTCTCCACAATTGCTGTACCAGTGCTGCTCCCAATAGAAGTGTTCTTTGCTTTCCACACACACATGCCTTGACAGAAAGAAGATGAGCTCATCAGCAAAAAAGACAAGCAATTAGCCAACTAACCTGATGTTCAATGTGAAGCAATAAACTATCTATAAGAACGCAGTATCACCAATTGTATGCATCACATGTAACTTCCATAGCCTATTAGATGAACAGAATTATCTGCCACCATATAACATAAAGTGTAATTTTTATCTTTCCCATTTGAAAGTGAAAGCATAACTCTCTTTGATTTTAGGCATAAGGCATATTTTGCTTCTCTTAATGTTTTTGTATATTCAGTTCCACATGGTTTTATTTGTTCACATTGTGTCCCTAGATTCCCAACTCATTTTTTGACATTAGGCCTTTTGATTTTCAGAGTTTTACGTGTGTGAAACAAACATTGTTGAACACACATAGATGCATTAAAAGATTGAGACATGTATTTTTTAAAAAGAAAAAATGTGTAGAAAACAAAAATTCAGTAAAATGGTATATTTTTTGAGTTTTCTCTCTTTCACAAGTTAAATTTCACCTTTATAATTCCATCATTGACACAGCTCCTCCAAGCCCTAACTCATTGCTCGTTTACTTCTTAATCCCAAAATCAGGCCTCCTAACTCGCATCCCAATCTACATCCTTTACAGAAATCACAAAAAAAAAAATTATGACTTAAGAGGCTAGACTAATAGGTGAAAAAGGAATAGCTCAGTTAGCTTACCTGGTAGTTTCTACAGTTAGTAATGGAGGGAAAATAAGCTCCCATTTCTGTTTCTCTTCTCAACCTAGTCTATTCTAGTAAGAGAAAAAGGAGTAGTTCCGTTAATTTAGCTGGTGGTTTCTATAGTTAGTAATGGAGGGAAAATAAGTAATGCAGTTACAACTATCTTAGAGGAATAGCTACAACTGTTAGAAGTAGTTACTAGCTAGAAAGAGTATAGAAATAGAACCAGTAACTGTAATCATTCAACTCCAAGAATCAATACAAGGAATTATCTTTTTTCCTTCTCCAATTCTCTCTAAGTCTTCTCCCCTTTCTGTTTCTCCTCTCAACCTAGTCTATTTCTATTTCTTTCTCCCTATTTCTCTATTTTGAGGAGTATTGCAGGTCCGATACATAAAAAATCCGATCTAAATAACATTAAGCCCTTATAAGACAATTAATGGACACCCACATGGTAGATTAACCAAAAAGACCTATCCATTTCTCATTGATAGAATTGACAGCAAGCTCAAAAGTTGGAAAGCTAGGAGCCTCTCATTGGCAGGAAGAGTCACCCTAGCACAATCAAAGCTCTCAGTCATCCCTAATTATGTGATGCAAACCACCCTCCTTCCAAAATCTCTGTGCAGGGAGGTGAATAAAAGGTTCCGCAACTTCATTTGAGGGAGTAACGAGTCTCTTTGGAGGACAGCTTTAGTCCCTTGGGACCAAATAGTGCTCACTAAGGAATGCAGTGGACTCAGTATGAGGTACATGCAAACTATGAACGCTGCTTTGCCCAAAAAAAAGAGGCCTCTTGTCCCTTTACAAAGCCTTTTTAGCCTTTAATAATGGCTGGTAATGATTGAAACATTTAACCATAATGGCCTTTACCCTTTTCGATTTTAAAAACCCATTATTTATCAACTATAAAAATAATGGTAGGTTAATTTTCCTTTAAATAGCGGCCATTCACTTTATTTAAAACCATGCTCCTCAGCCTCACTCAGACTCTGAGACCCATGCTTTGCCTCAGTTTCTTCTTTCCTCATTGTCTTCCGCAGTTCCTTGTTTTCTTCTCTTCACCATTTTTTCTTGATATTGCTCAATAATCAAGTCATGTTCTTAATTTGGCACCAGAATTGATCTCTCAGATGCAGACCTAGACCCAATGCCTCATAGTGCCACAACCCATTCCTTCCGCATCATATTAGCAATTTACTTTCTAGGTAAATAATTTTTAACTTTCGATTTTTGTTCATTTCGTTTTCTTATCCTAATTTTAGTTAGTATTTTTTGTTTCTGGATTTTTCTTTCAATCTGATTTATCATCATCAAATGGATTTAAGATTGCCACTGATTCCTTGTGAGATTTCATGAATTAAATGATTTTTTAATTTGCTTTGAGCAAGTGTCCCAAAATCGATGGAAGATTTGAGAGATTGAAGGAAACTCAGAAAGAATAGGATAGGATCTGTTAAAATGAAAGCCTATAATACTTGCGTTCAAATTGGTTATATTCTTTTTACGGTTCAATTCAGTTTCCATTTTCAAATAATTTGGTTAGACAATTTCGATTTCATTTGAAATTCAGTCTACCTAATGCTCTACCCTACTGCTCACACACCTACCATATTAAAATGACAGTGGCATTTCCTAGAAACCATAGGTGAGAAAGACAAGGAACTCAACTCTGATACCATGTAAAAGGTGAGAAATAGAAGAATATGGGAGAACAAGAGCTTGATTATTCCTACAAGCCAGTAGAGACATATATAATGTTTACAACTACCTGAATAGAAAGCAAATTCCCAGGCACCATTACAAAACACAATCCAACACATTATTTCAATCTTAGGCACAATTATAGCATCTATCTTAACATCAACAATTGATTAAACAACACATAGGTTTCTGGTTTTTTAAAGCTTGCTACGGATTTTTTATGGTAGCTAATTTTGGGTTAAATACTTTCTTCATTCTAGTTCATATGTTTTTGCTTGATTGGTCATATAAAAGGCACGATTTGATTAGTTTGGGACAGGAGGACACCAAAATTGCTTGTTTTAGGACTCAATAAATGCCTGCAAAATGATATTGCTTCACATACTGAGATCTTCCCTTATGGAAAAAAAAAATTAGCCACAAGAAAATATTGGGTTAGGCAATTGATTTTGCGGAGATAGAGTAAGTAAAGGTTGTCAAATTTATGGAGAGGGAAAGAGAGTTTGCAAGGAGATAATGAGGTTTGCAGGAATGGAGAAGATGGTCTTTGGGGGGGGGGGGGGGGGGGAAGAGAGATAGAGACAGAGAGAGAGTTTGCAAGGAGATATAGGAAGAGAAAGTAAGGGTTGTCAAATTTATGGAGAGGGAAAGAGAGTTTGCAGGAATGGAGAAGATGGTCTGGGGGGAGAGAGATGAGAGAGAGAGAGAGAGAGAGAGAGATGGAAGGAAGGATTTTGGTAATTTATTTTTGCGTCAATTTATTTATAAAAGGATTCAATGTGAAATGAAATAATAAGTACTCAATGTAAAAAAAAAAAAACAGTAACTCAAAATTAAACAATGAAACTACAGACCTAAAAGAAAAGAAGGATTAAAATTGAGGGACCAAAAGATTTTTTTTTTTTTTTGCTTGATTCTATCACTATGTAGTGAACTGTTGTCAGTAACTAACATAAATTGGAAAGAAGATCCTACAACAGGTTAGAGTTGGAGCACTTCTCTGACCACAGATTTGCTGCTCAGTTAACCAAAAAGCCATAGACAAGTGCTTTAAACCTAAACTCCAAATGCCATCTCATGTGGTTCTAATATTCTAGTGATATTTTAACCTTCATAATTATGTGCTGTGATCATCATCCTTGGCCTCGAGTATTTTTTTAAACGTACCACATGAATATGTAAGATGCTCTCATTGCAAATTTAGTTCAGCAAGTTCTGTTCTTGTTGTTGGGTTTTTATATATTTATTAAGCAATTTATCATGATATTCACAAAAATCTGACGACAAGAAAAAGGCATCAGAATTTCTAAAGGAAAGTGAGACCTTTAATTGGCATATCAAATCTTGGAGCTACAGGTGGCTGATGCTTTGATATCCACAATTTCAAGGACCTACATGAATACAAATCCATTGAGTTAGAAAAGAATGGTTAAATACTTGAAACTATCAAGATTATGTGGTAAGGTACTCACTCCAAAAATGGGGCAACCATGTAAAGCTTAAGCCCAGTGATGCTACGAGATATTACATTATCATTTGCTGGCTGCAGTTCGTCAAGTCGTTGCCATGCAATTTCCTGCAAGCAGATAAAAGATAAGGTACTGTAACATTCTATAAAATGCATTCTGTTGCCTTGATGAAGGTGATGGCAAATTCACTGACTATCCTGACATTGATGAAGATATAAAAAATGAAAAATTAGCAAGACAACAGGAGACAAAGATGAGGATTACTGCAGTGATTGGTGGGACAAAAATGGGAGAAAAGAGCAACAGAAGAAACAAAAGGAAGCAGGGTAAAACGGGGCAAAAGCAGGCATTCCACCAGAGATAGCAGCACAAAGCAGTCTCAGGGCGTGTTTCCCTCTGCTCAGCATGGGAAGAATCGGTTTGTTTTTGGTCCACACTCCACTCTCATCTCCACATGGCCCCCATTCACTTTGAACTTACTATTTTGTCCAGATACAGCCGCAGAATTAGGATTTTAGATGTTTTTCCTAATTCTAATAGGATTTATTTAGCTTTTCTATTTTAATAAGCACTAATTATTTAAGTTTCCTCTTTAATTAGGACCAGTTGCATTCCTTCTAGTTAGATTTCCCATTGTATTATATTTTAGCTGAATTCATAAATTGTAGCTGGCGTTGAGAAACCTGTTGATATTGGTTGCTATCTTAGATTGATCGGAAAGTAGATTAATTATAACTAGACCAGATATAGTCTATGACTCTGTATTGTAAGTGTGTTTGCCAATTTATGCATGACCCTTGGGATTCACATGTATATGTTGTCCTTCATATTTTAAGTCACCCAAGCCAAAATCTTATTCAAGAAAATGACCTTTTCTTTCTAAACATGATCACTTGAAAAGAAAAGGCTATATAAATGCAGATTGGCCTTATCCCTGGATGATAGAGATCTAAGTCAGGTTACTGCACATTTATTGGTACAAACCTAGTCACTTGGACAAGCAAAAAATAGTGTCATAGCAAGATCAAGTCTGGAGGTTCTTTATAGAGCTATAAATCAAGATGTTCGTGAACTTCTGTGAATCAAAAGATTATTGCAAGTTTTACTATATCAGATAAGTAAATTGTTCTTATACTGTGATGATTTGGCTACCTGTTATGGATACTGGATAGGATTAAGATTAACATTAGGATTAGGATGAATTAGGATGAGAATTTAATTAATTTCTATATCTTAGTATTTTGATAGGATTTTCCTTTTAGGAAATTTCTTCAAAATGTAGGACTCTTTTCTCCGATATAGTTAAGACACTTTATTAAATTAGCAAAAAGCAGAAAAAAATTGTCAATAAATATAACAACAAGGGCTCACATACACTGATCTCCTTTTTTGTAAGTGGTGCAAAGGCAGTGTCATCCTTCACGCCAGCAATTATGTAAAGTTTTACTCTCTGTTGTCCAAACATTTCTTCAATGCATTCCTCTTTGTTGAGAAGTTTGGAAACATCAAAACCTGTTTCCTCCAAAACCTGCATTTGACATGCAGAAAATAACCATTAAAAGTGGGTGCAAGAGGGGAAGGCAGAATAATTATTCATATGTTACAAAAACTTTTTCTTTATCAATTTCTTCAAGTTACCATTGGAAATTATGCAATGAATCAATTAAAGTAAGGTTGCTCATCCAATAAAGAATTTCCAACTCTTTTCTTTCACCGTCAAACTGAAGAACAAGTAAAATAACTCATCAACAACATATGTGCCACAAAAGGAAAATACTTGACTTCAAATGTCAATACTTAAACCTTTTTCATTTCAGCTATGAATAAAAGTTGAAAAGAGCAAGCCAACATTTGCACGAGTATAAGAACCCTATATCTATGCTACTTGAGACTATTGAAGTACAAGAACATACCAATTTCAAGGAAGACTAACATCTTGTATTCAAGCAATAGTTGATCATGTAAATAAGAGAAGTAATAGTTGATCATACTACTAAGAGGAAGCTGCGTTGTTTGATTGAACTGATGAAGAACAAAATAAATAACATTTCTCCATAGTTGAAGCTACCTATGCATTTTATCCTTCATATCTCTCAAAATTGCAGAAAGATATTCCTTATGGAATACAATTTAAAAGCATCAAGCAATATTATATGAACCCCTGGTTGAGCTCATCATCCTTATTTCGACAAGATTAATTACAATAAACAAATGTATCATGTCATTCATATCATACATTTGCAGAATAATTTATTAACATGGTATCAAAAACCTATCTGCATTTGTTAAGTCTCTTTAAGAATTCATCATAGTCACTGGCAACAACTAGAACCTTGAGACATTTTAATAATAACAATAATAATAATCACTTGTTCATGATCCAACTGCCCATGTAAAGAGTACCTATTATTCAAAAACAATGAAATGCTTAAAATGAATGAATAAGGTATTACACAAATAAAACACTATGCAAGAAAAATGCTTACTTCTCGGATGGCACATGCATGATCTTCCTCATCTTTGTTCTTTTTGCCCCGTGGAAAACTCCAACTTGTCCCTTTCCAACCCTTTACTAGCAGGCACTGCAGATCACACCAACCAAGCTAAGGAACTAGCCACAAGGAATTCCAGTATTTATTCCCACCCAAGTATTACAAGTTAAATTACACAAAAAGACCTAACTAGCCACCTCACCACTCCCTCATAAGGACAACTAATTGAGAAACAGTACAAACAGATCATCATGAAGGGAAGGATTCGACATGTAATTTGTAAAATCTCTGGTCAAAAGAAAAAATACAAGGAGATTCGAAAAATGGATGTGCCAGCAAAAGAAGCAAATTAGGGAGGTGGAGGCATGTTTTTAGAGGCAATACCAAGGCCAGAACTCCAGTGTGTGCAATACATGCAACAATTCATCATATTCACTCATAAACTAAGACTAAGATTTTAGCCATAAAAATGCATTCACCATTACAATCAACAACAAGAAGGCATTTGGTTCAGCTATTGTGAGCTGATGTTCGCCAACCACCCCCACCAATAACTGAAAGAAAATGTGTGGTCAGCAGATGAAATCAGAACCTATTAGTTGTTGGGAATATGCAATAGTTATTGGCTCTTTTAGTTCCATTTTGGAGCCTTTAAATTCAGTTGTTAGCTAATGGGAATTGTTTAACAGTTGGACTAAATTGTTCTTTTAAAAGATTGCAAATTACAAAAACACCATCTCCTTTGAATAAACATAATCACATTTTTAAAATACAGTGTGATGGAATGATAAAATTGTTATATCAAAATGTTGAAATAGAATATTTAAATTAACAATGGGATTCAAATACTTGAGCAAGAAATTATAATGTGAAAGAAATCTACAGAAACTTATTTGTGATTTTATTAATTAATATATTTTTAATTTGTATAGCTCATTAAAGAAAAGAAAAACCAAGGTGTACCATATCCTCAATGATTTACTACATAATTAACAACTATCAATTATTAGCAAAGACTTAAACGTATTAGTGACTTTATTAATTAATATATTTTTAATTTGTATAGCTCATTAAAGCATAGAAAACCAAGGTTTACCATCTACCCAATCCTCAACGACTTATTACATAATTAACAACTGTAAACCATCAACTGTTAGCAAAGACTATAAGCTATCAACTAATAGTAGCTAAAAGAATGAGACAGAACATTTCCTATTCTTATTTTCTAAAGTCTCATTATAGATGATACTTCTAAT